>JAJEJO010003905.1:480979-511565 GCA_020662805.1 Glaucomys volans
GGGGGGAAAGATGGCAAGAATGGAGGAAAGATAGCTAGCATAGAGGGAAGGGAGGGGTGGGGGTGGGGGGGGTAAAATTAATAACAATGTGTGACAGATACCATTGCCCTGTGTACATGCATGAATGCACAGATGGTGTGACTCTACTTTGTGTACAACCAGTGAAACAATAGCTGTACTCCATTTGTGTTCAATGATTCAATAAGTAAATAAAAAACAAAACAAAAAAAAAAAACTCTGTGTGTATACACACACACTTGATTCTTAATAGTTTTTTTAGTACATCTTTTTAGCCAGTTCCCCTCGTATACAACCTCCCACGTCAACAGTGAGAAACCTACTACCATCCATCACCATCCACCTACTTAACTATTCAACTCCAGAACACATACATAATCATGTCATAATTTTAAATCTATGCCCACATGAAGAACAACTGAGCCAACTAGAGTACAGTGCTTATATGCAGTTTCATTTTTTTGCACTGAGTTTGCTTTGTTGTTTGGGTTTTTTTTCAAGGGGTCACCTGAATATGAACTTTATGCTGAGTCCTACAGACTCACTTGTTTTCAAAGTTACTTAGTTCAGCCTTTCTTCTTTCTTTTCCCTATTTCATTTAATGAAGTCATTTTAGACATTTATAAATGAAGGATTTCTTATGTCCTGTATTATATTTGCATCAAATTGGGCATGGTAAAATGTATTATGAGAAATGTTTATACTAAAAAGATTTATTATATATCTGAATTTCAAAATTAAATGGACATCAGATACCTACTTTGGCATTTCTACTCCTTTGTTCTGTGAATGCCTCATGAGCATTGGTCATACCTTTGATGTCTATTCTGAAAACTTGGCCCAAAGCCTACTAATATTCAAAAACATATTTATATACTTAATGAATTTAATACACTGACTTTACAAATCCTGACTCGAGCAGGAACTTTCCTACCTTGTGTTTTTCACATTCCTGCAGAATCAGACCAAAATAATAAAAAAAAAACCTAACCAAAACTTCTTTATATTTAAATATAAAATAATAAGAAAGAGAATGGCTTTTTGACTGAATGATTTCCAAAGATGTAATATTTGGTTATTAAATATCCCAAATTGGATATTAATGTATTTAGATGAAGATTAAAAACAGTATAGCTTCTCAAATAACATAACATCCTTTCAAGCCATAGGTTCACTACTCTAAATATTTTCCCATTAATGAAAAAGAAAAATGATAAAGTTGCAAAAGGTTTGGTTTGGAAAGACATGTTGTTTCAAATATTTTGAGATCAGATGTTTGGAATATGACCCCTATGAAAGAAAGTAACGTGAGTTAGGTTGGAATCAAGGAGGATGTTAATATTTTTCAATAGTGTTTTAAAGGATGCTTTTGAATTGACAGGTTCTGAGACGTTTTGGGTTGTTTTTATTCTTTTAAGAAATTGGCTGATGTCACATAGCTTTTAGATATTATTTTAGACAATACATAAATGCACTTAACGTTCCTGTGAGTGAAAGTAGGAAACTATAAAATATAGGTTTGCTCGCTAAATTTGAGAACAGAAAACTAAATTCAGTAATCAATTCTCTAAACAAAAATCATTATTATAGGTACACAAAAATAAGAATATGCAAGGTAATAGAGTTGCAGTGATGATGCATAGTTAGGAGGTGAGATGAAAAAAAATAGCATGACTCAATGCAGTTAGGGCAGGGAAGGAGGATGAGTGAGTCTGTTGAATTTTCTTTTTCAAATAAATTTGAAGCTAAATGGAAAATCACTGATGTAACGTGGATATTGAAAATTTTTACTTTACTCTAAACCTTCATTCTTTCCAATTTACATTCCTAAAGGGTTTATTTACTTTTCTGTTACTTTGAAATAATTCTTGTTTTTTTACTTAACCACTAAAAATAATCAAATTGGGTAATCACATCCAAAGCTCTGAAATGCTCTATTTAAAATAACCTCTTCTATAATTCAGTTACTTATCTTGCCTGTAAAATTCCAATATCATGCAGAACAAACAGCTCATATATCTCTCCCAGATGAAAGGTTGAGACAAATTATTATTTAATGGCAGCCTAATAGTGCTTTGGCTTTTCTCTTTGACCTCATTATCTGTGGAGAGTTAATAAACAGTTTTTTTTAATCACTGATTTTGTTGTTTGAGACACATACTTTTTCTAATTTCTGTTAATAGAATGCAAGTTAAGGCAGCTTGGGAATATAAAGTCATGCTGATGGAGAATGTTCACTTTGAAACATTCAGTATTCTCTAGATTTCTAGACTAATCAGATACCTTAAGCATCCCGAATGCATTAAGCAAATTCTAAAGAATTATTTGAATGTACTGTCATGAATTGAATTATATTCCCCCAAATATTCATTCATGGAAATTCTAAGCCCTACCGCTACAGAATGTAACCTTATTGCAAACAGGGTTGCTGAAGATGTAATTAGTTATTATGTAGTCTTACTGGAGAAAGGTGGCCTCTAATCCAATATGATGTCCTTAAGAAAGTTAAATTAGGGATAGACAAGCACACAGGGATAACACTATGCAACCATGAATACAGAGGTCTGGGCGATACATCTGTAAACTAAGAAATGCCAAAAGATGCCAGTCAATGACCAGAAGCTAGAAAAGCTTGGGGCTCACTTGCCCACCAGCAGGTCACACAGGTGTCTAAATACTTGAGGCCAGTGGAAGGTCTCTGAATAAAAGCCTAAAGAGATATTTTTCAAAAGGAGACATACAAATGGCCAACAGGTATATGAAAAACTGTGAAAAATCACCACTAATCAGGGAAGCACAAATCAAAACCACATTGAGATGTGATCTTACTCAGTTAGGAATATACATTCCCCAAAGACAAAATGTAACAAATGATGGCAAAGACATGGCAAAAACATGGAGAAATAGGAACCCTTATGGACTGCTGATGGGAATGTAAATTAGTAGTCTTTATGGGAAATAGAATGAAGTTCCCTAAAAAATTAAAAACAGAATTTACTCATATGAGCCTGAAATCCTACTACTGGATTTATATTTATATATATATCAAAAGAAATGCAATTAGCATGGTGAAGAGACTTTTACACTCCCATGTTTATTGCAACACTTTTAATAATAGCCATGAGGTAAAATCAGCCTAAGGGTTCTTTACCTGATGAATGTTATTATGATTTGGATGTGAGGTGTCCCCCAAAAGCTCATGTGTAAGACAATGGAAAAATGGTTAGAGGAGAAATGACTGGTTACGAGGGCCTTCACACAATTAATGAATTAATCCCCTGATGGGATTTGCTGAGTGGTACCTGAAGGTGGGGAGTGTGACTGGAGGAAGTGGGGCATTGGGGGGTGCCTTTGGTGTATATATTTAGTATCTGGCAAGTGGAGTATTTCTCTGCTTCCTGATGTCATGTGAGCCGCCTTCCTTCCACCACACTCTTCTACCACAATGTTTGCCTCACCTTGAGCCCCAAGGGATGGAGCTGACTGGCTATGGTTTGAGACCTCTGAAACTGTGATTTCCCCCAAGTAAACTTTTACTCCTCTAAAATTGTTCTGGTTGGGTTTTTTAGTTATAGCAGGAAAAAAAACCTGATTAAAACACATTAATAAAGAAAACATGACACACATGTACAATGGAATACCATTCAGCCATTAAAAAGACTGAAAACCTGTCATTTGCAACAACATAGATGATTCTGGAGATTATTATGTTAAGTGAAATAAGCCAGGGAGAGATATAAAAACACTGTAGGATCCCAGCGATATGTGAAATCTAGAGGTATTGATATTGTAGAAGTACACAAATAGTGGTTAGCCGAAGCCTGGGCAGTTAGGGGAGGGGCTGGAATGGGGAGATGTTAGTTAAAGCATATATAATTATAGCTAGATAGGGTGAATAATTTTTAAACATCCAGAATAAGCAAACATATGGGGACAGAAAGTAGGCAAATGATTATCTGTTACTAAGCAGGTAGGGAGAGAGATAGGGAATTATTATGGAGTTTCTTTCTTCTTTTCTTTTTTCTTTCTTTTTTTTCTTTTTTCTTTTTTTTTGTATATGTCCAGTAGTAGGATGGTTGGATCACTTGGTAGTTTTTTTTTTTAATTTTTATTTATTTTATTTTTTTAAATTTTTACAGACTTCATTTTGATTCATTGTACACAAATGGGGTACAACTTTTCATTTCTATGGTTGTGCATGATGTAGATTCATACCATTTCTTTTTGTAGTTCATGTAGACATTGTAAATTCAATTGTCCTGAATATTGTACAACTCTCTAAACCAACTACAAACCACTGAATTGTACACTTTAAATCAGTGAGTTTTATGATATGTAAACTATATTTCAATAAAGCTGCTCTGAAGGGAAAAAAGTACATTATCAATTTCTTGGTACTGTCTCAGGTCTCCATCTGTGGGGTTACTTTGCATGGGTCTACATCCTGACCCTGTGGATCTCATCTGTACCTTGTGAGTGATCCTTCCTTTTCCATGGTAAATAGTTCATATTTACCGTATTTACAGATGAGTAATTTTCAAATCAATTTTTCTTCTCTTAGCATATTTTGGAATAAAAATCTTTTTTTTTTTGAACTGCCCTTTAGGAGACTCAGTTCAACTTAATGAGTTTACCATTGCTAAAAAACATCATTCATTTTTTTTTTAGGTAAGAGTCACATCCAAAAATTTCTTGCATGGAAATATGATTATTGCAGATATAATTACTTAAGATGAAATGCTAATGTGTAAGGTGGACTCTTAATCTAATGTTACTGGAGATATAAGAAGGTGGTCATATGAAGACACAGAGACAGATGTAGAAAGAATGTCATGTGAAGCTAAAGGATGGAGTGATATGTCCACAAACCAAGGAACAATAAAGATTGCCAGCAAGCCACAAGAACCTAGGAGGAACAGGCAAAGATTCCTCTACAGATTTTAAAGGAAACATGGACCTGCCAACACTTTAATTTCATATAATAATTTTGTGTTTATGATACTTTGTTATAGCATTTCTAAGAAACTAATACATATTAATAAAAATAGGTGATTTTTCTGGTTCTAGTGTGGAATAAGCTTGTTAAGAATATAAAAATAAGTCTATAGAAATGTTGACTTCAATGCATTGGCTCCATAGACAACTTTGGAAGAATCAATAACTACTCAATAGCAAATTTTCCATCTTAAGAAAATAAGTTATACTCCCTATTTGTAGCTCCTTTTATGTTTTTCTCCTTGTATTTCTATGTATTTTATAAAGATGACACTAAAAAATTTGGTATTTTCCTATTATCTCATTTTAAATTTATTTAAATTATAAAAATAGAGTTGATTTTATATATTGACTTTGCATATCAATTTTATATCTTAAAATTACTATACTATAATTTAAGTTACATTTTTTCTGTTAATATATATTGGACATTTTGTACCCTAGTTATATCATTGATAAATAATGGCAGTCAAGATGTTGCTTTCGTCCCCCCTTAATCCAGTTACTTTTCCCTTATCTTTTTTTAATGGTCTTGCTAATACATCCAATAAAGTGTTTAATAGATCTGGTGTGAATAAGTCCTCTTTATTTCTGATCTCAAAGAGAAAATTTTCAATGCATCAACATATAAAAAGGAATTCATTTTAAGTTTACAAAGACAGACTTTTTCAGGTTAAGTTCCCTTTTATTTGTAATTGCAAATCAATGGAAAGTTATTTTCTGCATCTTTTTAAACGATTATAATTTTTTCCTAAGTTCTTTTTCTTAAAGTTGTAAAAGTGGCATAGTCCTGTTTCTGTAGATGCCTGAAACTAACATTTCTTTTCAATCTTTGTAAACCTAATTTTTTATATTATTTACATTACTGGGATTATTTTAGTATCTGAGGTTTTACTAGATTTTTTCCCTACTTTCATTTTTCTTTTATACCTGATAGTTTTTGACTATGAGCTAATGATTTCTCTTTAAAATCTATTTGTAGATTCAAGCACTTTGAGACCTAAGCTGAAGGTTTGTCCTTAGGAAATGATGTGAATTTGCTTCTCTCAGATCTTGATATAACACAATTCTAGAAGCACATATATATGAAGTGACATATCACTTCATAACAAAAGCTATTGGAAAAAGACTATATAGTCCCATACTTCCTTTCCCCTGTTGTAGTAACTAACAATGTTTCAGACTGACTCTGCTCCATTAGCCTGGGTTCCAATTCGGAGAAAACCTGGGTGCAAAGCAAAAATAGATCTAAAATGCCCGTGTATTATAAGAAATGAAGCTCCATTGATGAAGTCACAGGGAGTTTGAATTCACTTGGTTCTGTCACATAATCTAGCCTATCTTGGATGCTTCTGTCAGTGACTCAGGTCAACAGGGAGACTCAGTGGGATGAGTGTCGCTGCTCTCTGAGCTGAGAGCTACCAGTCTTCTTGCCATGGTGCAGAATGTTTCCATCTAAGCATGGTTGTTTGAGAGACAATTGCTCCCTTAATCTTGATGTTGTGTCATGTGATGGGGCCTGCAGTTCACAACTCATGGAGTCTGGAAGGCCTGTAGGGTTGTCCACAGTCAGGCTGCAGTGACTTCCACAGCTTGAAAAGCTGTTCAGCAAGGCAGGGCTCAAGAGGCCTTTTGAAGCTTCTTCTTGCATTCCTTAAGGGAGAGGAATAAAGCACAGAAAAAGTCAATTATTTTCATATGAAACAGAAAGGCATAAACAACTGTATTTTCTAACTTTTCACCTACTGTTTCCTTTAAGCTGATAATCATCCATGAAGAATAATGCTCAAACTATAAAACATTAATTTTTCTTTACATAAGGATCTCATTTCCTAACACAATGCTCTTTAAACCCTAATATAAATGAAAGTCTTTGGGAAAATATATCTTCATAAACACAATCATAAAACATACACATAAACATATTTTATCTTCAAGACATAAAGGATCTTTCCATTTTTCTGCTCTTTGATTTTGATTGCTGCATCTTCCTTTACAACTGTAAAAATGGTGAAAAAAATCTGTCAATAGAGGTAATGTGAATTTTCTCCTTTTGTTAGTGTCACGGCCTGCCCTTGATAAAAGGTGCACAATACCTACACTCTAAAAGACTGTGCCAGCCTCTGATCTCCATTCAGGTCAGTGTCAGGGGAGCCTTATCCAGATGGGTTCTTTGAATTCCAACAGGCAGGCTGGCCCCCAGCCAGAGCAAGTCTATAGAGCTGCAGCATTAGGCATTGTCACCAGCTGCAGTATCACACTGGCTGTTTGCAGAAGCTGTCAACTGTCACCGCTTCCCAAGACCACTTCCTCTCCTTGTTGTTGTTAGCAAAAAATAAAAATAAAATTCTATGTCTGCTCATTAAATATAAGTGAAATTCAGCAAATGGCAGCACTGCTAAAATGAAAATGTCTATTCCACTGCCAGTGTCAGAAAAGAAGAAAGAACATCTTAAGGATGAGAATTGAGTTCCTGTGTGTGCAAATACCTCACCACCCATTTAAATTCACTCTGGGTCATTGGGGTAATAAACCTAAAACAGTACACAAGAAACAACTCCTAGGGAAATGGCTTAGTGTGAACAGTTGACATCCTTATAATAGAAGGCACGGAAGAATCATACGCTCCTGTGTTATTTAGATGCCTAAGTAGGTACCACAAATACTTGATGCAAAGAACAAAATTTGAATAGAAACAAATTGAATTACTAGGCACAGAATTTAAATATAGTTTTGTGATTTCTTGCTGAAAGGTATGTGCTTTTCTCAATTCTTGATTGTTACAAAAAAGAAAAGCAGGGAATATATAGTCAAACATTCTCTGGGCTTATTGAGTGTTGGACCTTGTTCTGGGCACATGAGAACTCTATGCTGGTGCAGATTCTGTGATCTAGATCAGATTGCTAATATCATGTGATGATCATATAGAATGTGGAGGAACAAAATTGACCTCTCATATACTATGAATGACTGTAAAAATTATAAATATAATGAATAAGTAAAAAGAAAAAAGTCTCTATAAGTGTACTCTTTTGTCATTAAAAAACTATTTCTATATAGACACTATTATTATGCTAATAATTGAAAACACTTTTTTTTTAAATGCTTATTTTGAAGTCATGATTCATACAAAGAAATCTCCTCCTTATACCTAATTTTTGGTTTACATGTTAGCAAACTAACTGCCTCTGCATTTGCATGATAATAGTATTCACAGCTTCAGGACAAAAAGAATGTAAAGTGAAGTAGGCAGTTAAACTTAACTCTTCAGAATTGTTAATATAAAGATTTCTCTCTCTGTCTCTGCAAAATAATGCACTCTTTGATTGCCTGGAACTAATTAATCTGTGTTGGGTTGTTCTTAAAGTTCACATTACATAAATCAGATCTTTGAATCAGTTATATACAGAGGAAATCTTGCAAAAAGAAACTGTTACTTATAAATGTGAAAGTTCCAATATATGATGGCATATGGCAGCCAGTTAGTAACTGTCTAGGCAATTACAGAGACACAAGAGGTTTCTTCTTGTTCTTAATTGTCGCTTCACCAAGTAACATTGTGTTGGACTGTGGCAACAGCAGTAAATGGTGCATCTGACACATGAATAGATAAATTAATACCCGTTGTTGGTGTATCTGTCAAAATGGCAGCAAACATTCACTTTACTATCACTTACCAACTCACATTCCTGCAACTCTAGATTGCTGCAGCTTTCCTGGGACTTCTACCACTCTGTTTTTGCTCAGCAGACTAGAACACAACATACAACAGGAACATCAGAAAGGATCCCCTTAAGGCTCTAGTTGGAGAAGTGGAACATGATGCAAAAATAATCCAGGATTTGGAGTCTATATTTGTATTTAAATTACTATTTCTACAATTTTTAACAAAATGGTTAATTTTGGTACTAGTCATTTGAACTATTACTACCTAAATTTCATCTGTACAACGATAGAACTCAATGAGAAAATATATAATTCATAGTGTTTTTATGAATGTTCAAAAAGAAATATGTACATTAAAGTGCCTAGTTTGATATACAAAGCCAATAAGCTCTTTCCTAGGTGTCATGGTACCAATTTTCTAGTGTGCCCTACTACTGACCTGGAACAATATCAACCCAGGGCAGATATTTTATGGACAGACTTTTAAGACATGTGGTAAGTTCACAAGCAAAATAAAATAGTTGTTGTTGCTTTTTTCCTTTTTCCTCTTTGCGGGAAGAAAGAAGAACAAGAAACGGAAAGAATGCTGATAAATTTTCAGGCGATCAGAACACAGATTACAAAATGGATAAGAAAAATCAGTGACTTCTTTACAAAGACAGTTGTCAAATATTCATTATAAGTTATTTGTGATAAGACTATTGGATATCTAAATATTCAATACATTTTAATGCACAAACATCTTTTATCAATGCAAATATTTATGTGCGTATACGTGTTTATAAAAGAAATGGGATTGTATCTTTGCTCATGCAGTAAGGAATTGTGACAACACATGTGGAATAAGGAGATGCTATTAAATTGAGTTAATGCAGAGAAAGGATGACCTGGAGCAAAAAGTAACTGTGAAAAATAGGAATTAGAAAAATCTTGAAGGGGTCCTAGAAATTCATCATGTGTAGATAATGGAGAGGTTGAGGTGACCTTGTCTGCCACTGTAATTAGAATAGCTTATCCTTCAATAATAGCACACATGGCTGCCATTAAGTCATTTGATAAGATTTTTTTTTCTAAGTAAAGATTTCAGACCATAATATATAGAGTTTCTTATTTCAGTAGTGCTATGATTTGGGTTTGAGGTGTCAGGCGATCAGAACACAGATTATAAAATGGATTCTGGGTTAATGCAGAAATATTCAGAGGGGACATGATTGGATTATGAGAACTGCAACCTCATTAGTTCATCCTAGTTTGAATGGACTAGGTGGTCACTTTAAGCATATGGGGTGTGACTGAAGGAGGTGAGTCACCAGGGGCATGCCCTGGAAGGATTCATCTTCCCTGAGGCCACTTCCCCTTTCTGTCTTTGCTTCCTAGCTGCTGTGAGCTGAATTGTACTCTTCCACCATTTTATTTTACCATGTTGTTCTGCCGTATCTTGAGTCCTGAGCAATGGATTCGGTCAAACATGGACTGAACCTTTGAAAACATGAGCCAAAATAAACTTTTCCTCTTCCAAAATTGTTCCTATTGTGTATTTTGGACACTATGATGAAAAGTTAGCACAGAAATTGTTAACAATAGTGGGGTTGTTCCTGCAACTCACCTGACCTATGGTTTGGAAATCTTTGGAGCTGGTTTGCAGGAGAAGTTTGGAAAGGTTCAGAGATGCATGTTGTAGAAGCCTTGAAGTTCAATATAATCAGTTCATCATAGTTTGAATGGACTAATTATATGTAGGTCAGGCATGACTGGAGAAGGTAGGTTATTGAGAATGTGCCCTAGAAGGGTTTTTCTTTCTTGAAACCACTTCCCTTTAACTTCACTGCTTCCCAGCTGATCTGAGCTGAGTAACTTTCCTCTGCCATGCCCTTTTGCCTTGATGTTCTACCTTACCTTGGACCCTGAGCTAATGAGTCAGCTAACCATGGAGTGAACCTATGAAATGGTGAGCCAAAACAATCTTTCCCTGATCTAAATTGTTCTCATTGGTCATTTTGGTCACAGTGACAAAAAACTAACACAAGTAACTTGAAAGCTGAACTTGAGGTGATGAATAGAAATTTATATATGCAGGATATTTATATATAGAATTTTAATATAAAACATTTCAAAGTGAATTATGAAGGGGACTGTGTTAGTCAGCTTTGCTTTGCTGTGAACAATATATCAGACAAGAACAACTTAGGGAAGCGGTTTATATTGGTTCATGGTTTCAAAGGTTTGGTCCATGTTAGCCACTTCCATAGATTGGACTCAATGTGAGGCAGAACATCATGGCAGAAGGGTGTGGTAGAGGAAAGCAGCTCAAGTCATTACAACCAGAAAGCAAAGAGAGAGAGCTCTGATTCCCAAGGGCAAAAAATAAACCTCAAAACACTCTGAGTGACCTATTTAGTCCAGTCACTCACTACCTGCCTACACTTACCACCCATTAATCCCCTTGCCCCAGCCTATCTAGCCCAGGCTAACAAAATTTGCATATATATATTTCTTGCCTTTTGTCCAACTTTTCTCTCTTTTCAATCCAACTACATTTACACATATCAATTGGATTTTGTTTCTGTAAATTGTCACTGCTTTTGTAGGACAAGCAGGAGAAGTGGTTAGACTGCTTCTCCCCAGTTTGATCAAACTATATAAAGTTTGTTTTTCCATTTCTTTCCTATTTCTTCTGCAGGAGGGTGGCTGAATTTCACCATCTTGAATCCAGGCAGGATTCCTAGGCTTGGCTTCCAATAACACTACATGCTAGAATTTTGCAAAAAGCAATATATATTATATCTCACTTAACCATCACCAAATTCACAAAAGGCTGTATTAGGCTGTAGGGCTTCCCTAAGAAATACTACAGACCAGGTGACATAAATAAAAGAGGTTGGTTGATTTCCTCACAGATCTGGAGCATAGAAGTCAAGATTTAGGTGCCTACAGAACTGGTTTCATTCTGAATCTTCTCTTCCTGGCTTATAGATACTAATTGTCTCTACAAGGGAGGAGGGAAGACCAGGTGAAGATAAAGGTAAGTAGGGTAGGTAGATTCAGAACGTCCTATAGGTTCTACCACAGAATTTAATTTTATTAAGAGGGTAACATATTTCAGGCATGGATTTTAAGCATGTGAATAACATAATAAGATGCTTATTTTGTAGACATTTTTGTCCAGCTGCCTGGATAAATCGTTGGCAATGACAATTAAAAATTATACTGCAATGATATGTTAAGAAAAAGGGGAATCATTAATCATGTTTAAGGCAAATATATAAAACACAAATGTCCATTTTCAATATCTACCTCTCATTATAATGAAGTAACTTGTCTTAATTCAATAAAGGCTATAAAAAGTACTTCCAACAATTAAGAGGAATTATTTCATGGGGCTGGGAGTTTAGCTCAGTGGTAGAGTTTGTGCTTAACATGTAGAGAGAGAGAGAGAGAGAGAGAGATTGAGAGAGAGAGAGAGAGAGAAAACATTTCTTAATTTTAACATGTTCATTCAATGGCAAAATATAACAATTCTATATTTATCTGACATAATGTGTACACAGAAAAAGTGAACATTATTTTAAATGAGGGATTATAAAAATTTAAATCATAAATGTCCCCTTAAAAATAAGAAAAGAAAAACAGATGATTCCATCAAAATTGAAGAAAGATCAGTGTGGGTAGAGAAGGGGGATTGAGGGGGAGGAAGGAGAAACGGGATAAGGAAGAACAGTGGAACAAATCTGACGTAACTTTTCTATGTGAATATACCATAGTGAATCTCACCGGCTGGTATATCTACATGGCACTAATTTAAAAAAATACTATAGGTAAATAGCAGAAATATCATTAGAGTAGAGGGAAGGGAACAGGGAGGTGGAGAGGAAGGAAAAGGGGAGTACTGGGGACTGCATTAGAGCTGTATTCTAAACTTTTAAAGTTGTGTCAAAATGAATCCTAATGTTCTGTATAACTAAAGAGAAACAATAAAACTAATAATAAAATTTAAAAAAAATTCCCCTAAAGATTTATGTATTAGTTATTTTTTCCTGGAGTGACAGTATTAGGAGGTGGAAAAATCTTTGAGAGGTGGGACTTTGTGGGAGAACTGTAGGTCACTGAAGCCAGATCTTTCTAGGGGATTTTGGGATCCCAGCAGCCTCTCATTCTTTTTTCTTCCTGGTGATGGGGTGAGTGATTTTATTCTGCTATGCACTGTTGTCATGTTGTGCCACCTTTCCACATGCCCATAGCAATGGTGCCAATGAATCATGGATGGGAGTCTGCAAAACTATGAGTCAAAATAAAGATTTACTCTTTATAAATTTATTATCTCCATTTTTTAAAGTGACAGAAAGCTAACCCAGGAATAAAAATTCTTTTGATATTTTAAAAGTTCTCATAGTTAACTGATAGAAAAATCTGAGAAAAAAATTTAGTGAGGCTTAGAAGTATTTGGACAATTCAATCAAATTGAACTAAGTGACATTTATAGTACAATCTACTAAAGAAGTGCACAAGACATATTCTTTGCAAATACACAAAAATAACTCATATGGTGATCAATAAAGCTAGCATCAAGAAATTTCAAATGAATAAAATTATACGAATTTGTTTTCTACCTGCATTTTTGAAATAACCTTTTTAATTTTGTTGAGGAACATAGAATGTATTTAAAATTAGCAGAAGAAAGAAAGTTGAAGAAACAAGAGCAGAAACAATTTTATCAGTGAAATATAAAGTGTAAATACAACTAAGAAATCAGGAATCTCAAGACAGCAAAACATTTTTTGAAAAGGTTAATAAATTTAGAGATCTTTAGCTAAAATCATCAAACACATAGAAGCAACAGATTTTCAATATCACAAATTTAAAAGGGTTACACATCCTACCTATTCTTAAAATCAGATTTTATCACAAAACTTTTAACACAAGTATATTTTACAATGAAGATAAAATGGAAAAATTACTTGAAAGCAATTAGTAAAGTTGATACTAGAAGAAGTAGAAAATCTGAATAATCCCTAAGACTGTCACATAAATTTGGTATTTAATTCCAAGTACAACACTCCATCTTCTCTAGATTAGTTCCTTGCTGAAATTTTCCAAATATCTAAATAAATAGTAATTTCAACTTTACACAAATTTCTTTATTAAAAAAAAATTGAAGAGTGACATTGTCCAACTTATTCTATGAGGTCAGCCTCATCCTGTATCTAAAGCTGACCAAGGTTAGTGCTAGCAAGGAAAAGTCAATATCTCTGTAAATGACAAGAAAAATTTTAGGAAAAATAGAAAAACAAACTCAATCATATACAAAAAATGACAGTAATATATTATGACAAATTTTTTTTAAGAAATGATGGATGATGTTTGAAAATCAATCATTATAATTCAACACATTAGTAGAAAAAATGAAAGTCATATTTTCTGTCTGAAGCAAAGAACATGTGAGATTATTAAAATCCTTTCAAAAAAGAACCAATTAAAAAAATAAAAATAAAAATAAATCCTTTCAGTGGTTAAAATAATGACAAAATACCCTCACAATAGTATTGAAATAGAGGCCTTATTTAATCTGAAAATATTAAAATAAGCCCAACGTTAAGAAGGAGCTAATGCTAACTTCATAGGGATACACTGAAAGCATTTCCCACTGGTGTCAAGAATAAACTACTCACTATTTTCAATCTATTTAACATTTTCCCGGACACAAGTAGAAGCAAAGTTAAAAGTTTGGAAATTAGGAAAGGAAACAATATTCAAGGATGTCATGATTCTCATATGCAAAAAAATTTAAAATATCTATAAAAATGTTATTAGAACTCTCAGGTAGGCATTAATAGATAAACATAATAAGGTCTCTAGGTCTAAGATGAAATAATATAATTTCTGAATGCATACACAAAGGAATTAAAATTAAATTAAGTAAATACTTGCAATAGACAAATCACATCAAATGCTTCAGGATAAATCTAATCTTTCATCTTCCTGTATTACCAAAACCATGGAACATTATAATGAAAAATTATAGAATGCCTAAATAGAAGAGATACAATGTGTTAATCACAGAAGGAATCTGTCAGTGTCTTTAGATTAATCAATATATTCAGTGCAGTCAAAATAAGATATTCCACCAGCATTTACTTATGAAAATTGACAAGTGCTATACATTTATATTGGCATTCAAAAGTCAAAGATGAGTCAAGACAATAAAATGAAGGAATGAGTTAGAGAACTTCCAGTGCCAGGTATCATGGCATGTTTTAAATAAACAGTAACTAAAATAGTATGAATATTGGCTCATTAACACATAGAACACTGGAGTACAGTACAAAAGTCATAACCCTGTTTATAGTATCACTACATGAATGAAATGTTCCTGAATTAAGTATACAAAGGATGGTCTTATTAACAAATAATTTGGGGCCAATTGTATATCACTTGATGAAAGTACCACACCCTTATTTCACATAACATATAAATGAACGTTAGGTGAATTTATATCTGCGTGCATATGGTAAAACAATAAAGATTCAATCCAAGCAATGTTGTAGACAATATTACTGCAATCCTGAGGTATGAACATATTTTTAAACAACCATAAAACAGAGAGAATCATAAAAATCATTAAAAAGGAAAAGAACAGTTGAACTTCATTAAATATACAAGTTTTAGTTGATTAAGAGATACATTATGAGAGTATAAAAGGCAGGCCACAGAGAGACAGAAATTATTTGCATTACCTATGTTCACAAAGCATTTATATCCATAGTAGATAAAGAATACCTATAAAGAAAAAAATAAAAAAAGAAAATAAATTTTTTTTAAATGGTACAAAACTTGTAACAAAAGATAAAATTTGAAAGTTTCGTTAATTTTCAAGGAAATACCAGTATCAGGATGGATAAAATAGTTTCAAAAACACAAAATTTTATAATACTACATATTCCTGAGGATATTAACTACTAACATTCTCCTGTCTTTCTGATTAGAATATAAACTTTTACAACATTGGAAATCTCATTATTATATCACTAACACTGAGCATGAATATATCCTATGATCAACAATTCCATCTGAAGTATTTTCTCAACAGAAATGTATTCACATGTTCACAAAAAGACACACATTAAAATGCCCCTGGCAATACTATTCAAAAGAGCTAAAACAGGGGAAAAATATCAAATGTCCACTAAGAATACATTCAATGAATCTGTTGCAGTATATTTATTTAAACAGTCATAAAATGAGAATTAATGCTATAATTGCACACAATATCAACAAATCTTATAAAATTAATGCCAATGTAATAAGCCAGAACAAAGTAGAATAAACTATATAATTAAATATATGAATTTCAAATAGGTAAGTTAATCTATGATGACAGAATTCAAAATAAAGTTTACCTCTGAGTGGTTTCTTCACAGATATCATTATGAGTTTGGCCAACTCCATACTTAGGATTTTTGCATCTTCCATTAGGTTTTACATTTGAGAAGAAAAAAAAACAATAAAAGTAAGCAAGAAAGAGGGAAAAAAGGAAATGCAGCATCTGAAAATTTATTATGTGAGAAGCAAAGTAATACGAGAAATTTCAAATGAAGATCATTTGTCATTTAGTTGCTTGGAGGTGATAATTAAGGGAAGGAGAGGAACAGAAGAAGGTTTTGTTTTGGAGATGGACTGTAAGGAAGACAAATGCGCTCAAGTCTGCTTATCCTATATTTAAGAGAAATATAACAGGAAGTAGATACATTTTGTATAATGCATCTCCAAACATTTCTATTTCCATTCTAACTTTTTAAGAGACTAGGAGTTACCAGTCTGACGACTAATCAGAGTTCAGGGTATTCACTGAGCCACATTTCACTAATGAACTGCTAGACAGAATTGAAGGGGTGTCAGCATAGGTAGTTCCTCTTGCCTCGGAGTCCTTCCTTCTGTGCCACGTGTTCAGGAGAACCAGTCAGGGCCTAACACTGAGTTCACCACTCACATGTCACTCTATCAGCTCTGCAAGTGGTTGGTAATAATACAAAAGGTATTATTGTTATATTTGTTAAACAAAGTATAATTTCCTCAACAGACAGATGTGTTTAACTTAATATTCACTGCTTGTTCTCCCTTACCACCTGCAGTAACCCTTTATGAAAGTGGTTGAATTCTAGATATATACTGAAAGTAGATTCAACAAGATTTCTAACAGACACATATGAACTACGAAAAGTCATGAGAGATAAAAACAACTTGTTGAAAGAATAATTGGAAGGTTGATGTCAACAATAATAATTGGAAGGCTGATGTGGTGGGGAAGAAAATGATGAAATTAGATCTTGGAAAAATATCAGGCGTCATGTTAGACTTGAGATTTTTCTCAGAGCATTGAGAGATGTTAACTGTGTGGGCAGCTACATGAGCCTGGAGATCAGGGGAGAGGACCAACACCTACCTAATTTCACCATTAACAGGAAGGGAAGAAGGTAAAGATCCAGAAAAGAAAACTACTAAAAAGTGAGCAAAGAAATAGGGAATAAAGAAAGAAGACCAGAAAGACAGAAGATACAGGGTGTTCCCCAATCTTCTCATATTGAGAGAAGGTTTTATGAGGAGCAGAAGTCATTACCTATGGCTAATGCTTTTGATTGGTAAATTACGATCAAAAAATGTTTTTTGACATTGGAGTTGGCAAAGTAGAGGTGTTATTTTAAAGATAAGTTTCAATAAAATGGTGAGGGTGGATGTCTAGTTAGAATGAGTTTAAGAGAAATAGATGAAAAATTTGCACAACTATCCCAGCAAGATTTTTATTGGTGCATAGTAATTATAAAGAATTTTGTGTATCATCGTGATGTAGTTGAACATACATCCACCCAGTGCCTCCCCCACCCACTCCTCCTCCCATGCCCTGAAATCTTTCCTCTACCCTACTGGTCTCCCTTCTAATTTCATGACTCCTCCCAACCCTTCTAACTTCCACATATGAGAGAAAACGTAAGACACTTTTTTCTCTGGGTTTTTCTTATTCCATTTAAAATTATGGTCTCCATTTGAATCCATTTTCTAGAAAATGACATAATTTTGTTCATCTTTATGACTAAGTAAAACTCCATTTTTTGTTTTGTATGTATGTATGTGTTTATATATATATATGTATGTATATATGTATTAATATATATGTATATATATGTATTTTTATATGTATATATATATCTATCTAATAGCACATTTTCTTTATCCATTCATCTGTTCATCTAAGATGATTTCATAACTTTCTATTATGGTTTTGTTTGTTTAGTATTGGAAATGGAACCTACCAAGGGCATTCTACCATTGAGCGACACACCCAGTCCTTTTTATTTTTAATTTTGAGACATGGTGTCACTAAGCTGCCCAGGCTGGCCTCAAACTTGTGATCCTCCCAAGTAGCTGGGATTTCAGGTGTGTGCCACATCCAGCCCTAACTTGGCTGCTATGTATTGTGATGCAGTAAGCATGGGTATCTGGAGTGGGATGTGGTGGAGCATGCCTATAACCCCAGTCAGGCAGGAGAATAGGAAGTTGAAGGCCAGCCTAAGTAACTTAGCAAAGCCTTGTCTCAAAAAAGAAAGAAAAAAAAATTTTTAAAGGGCTGGTGATATAACTCAGTGGCATAGAATTCCCGGCTTCCATCTTCAGTACGAAAAACACAAAACACATGTATCTCTAAAATATGCAATTTTTAATTATTTTAGATAAATACCAGGGAGCAGTATTGCAGGATCAGATAGTAGTTCTAGTTTTAATTTTTCAAGAAATCTCCATACTGTTTCCATAGCGGTTGTACTAATTTACCTTCATACCAACTGTCCTTTTTTCCCTTCATCTTCATCACTATTTATTATTATTTATATCGTTGTTTGCCACGCCAACCCAGCAACTTTTTTGAAGTTCTTTGATGCCAAGAAAAAAATGAGTGGGAGAAGTTACGTCAAGAGGTTTGTTCTTGTTGTTCTTATTGTTTAATGGGATGATTATTAGCATATCTACATACTAATGGGATGATTCAGCAGACAGAAATTTTGATGAGGCTAAAAAGAAATAAAAACCAAAAATTGGTGAAATACTATCCTTGAGTGAGCAGATAATACGTTAAAATGGAGATTCGTTTTGGATAAAAGCTTGAATCTTTCATTTGCGGAGATACATTTATGAGTATACATGTTTGCAGCTAAGAGATGAGGTGGTCAAGTCTGTGAAAGTTCTCTTTTATCTGATTTCTTAATCCTTGGTGAAATGGGGAAGATCATCAGCAGAAGAGAACTGGGTGTCAGAAGTTTGAGAACAGAGTGAATGGAAAGTGTTAGAAAGTCATGTGTGCAGAAAGCACTGTTGGGCATTATACACTGACAAGTACAATATGACCGCCTGATGCCATGAAAGGCTTGCCTGAGGTCTGTGCTTATGAAGAGTCAGTGTGGCTGTGGGCTTTCTCTATCCCAGTTCAGGTGAATGAATGAGAAAGCTCAGGAGATGGAATTGGAATTAGTAAGCACTGTGTTTTCTTCAGGCAAGTAGGATAGAGCAGCAGAAGTATAAAGATTGTACTGACCTTGGGATTTAAGATAGAAGAGTAGAGGGAAATTAAGGTGGTGGAGGATGTGAAAGGTGAGAACATAAATACATTGGATATGCTTGTGGATTTAGCAATCAGTGGAGGTGGGGGAGAGAGGGAGTGAATTGCCAATGTATATTGGAGGTGGTGGTCTAGGAGAGGTATGCATGAATTTGAGATTGGGGAGAGACTGTACTTACTGGGAAACAACAATCCTAGGATTTGAAAAGACATTGACAGACAAGCATTTTGAATGTGGAAATCACCAGAAACTGAGAAAGAAATCATGTTGAAGAGAGTGAGATTGAAACAGGGTCATTCTGGTAGGAAGATAACTATAGCAATAAGCATAGCTGTTGACACATCTGCTGATGAGTCATGGGGCTCTGTGGTTCCAAGATCCCAAACCCAGTGCATGCAGGTTCTAATTTCATCAGGGATGTTTTGATATGGTGATGGATCTGGCTTGATAATCCTTCAACTGTTTCATTGACCTTTTTTATTTCCAATGCCATAACAGAAATGAAGTGAGGTCTCAAGATTTTTAAATACCTTTTAAAGGATTTTAAAGCTTAAAACTGTCCTAAACAATATGAAAATAATGATCACACTTGTCTTCTGGTTCAGCCCCATTTCAGCATGCTAATATCATTTAGTTCATAATGAGCACGGAGACTCTTTGTCAGAGAGCTGAATGTTGTCAGCTTTTGATGTGGATATTTAAAGTCCTGTACAGAATTCTTGATCAAATTCCAAGCAATATAAAGAGTAAAAATAAAATATTTAGGGAGAATGAAAAATTTAGGCCATTTTAAGTTTATCCTTCCATTTTAAGCTTTCTCACTAGCCCTCACTCAAATCTTAATCCCAACAATATTGTACAATATTGTAGGCATTTGACACAAGGAACTCCTTTTCCCCTAATCCCTTTTTTAAACTATCTTTTTTTTTTCCTTCTTGGCATGATACTCTTTCCATCTGCCTTCACCTTCCTTCACCAGTTCTCCTTGCAATTTTGTACCTATTAGTGATTAGAAATGGAACAAGTCAATCTCATGAAGCCAAAATTTTCATCTATAAATTCCATAAAATTATTTTTCATGTAGAAATTCTGTGAATATTAAGTGAAATAATGAAGGCAAATCATCCAACACAGAGCCTGGCCCATAGCAGAAATAGTTCTTTCATCCTTCTTCCTCTGGCTTGTCTTCCTTTGCAGTCTTACAGTTGTGAATGTTCTCCATGTCTTTGTCTCAGGCTTCTGGCTTTCCTGGAGAACTAAATTAGTTGAACATCTTGATTATTCAATAAGTTTGAATGATTCTCAAATATTTATCTCTAGGTCTGACATAAAAACAAAAATAGTCTCTCATTGTCTACAGTCACTTTCATATCAATAAAGTCAAATTAATTCCATCATTTTACCCCTTGCACATCTTCTGTCCTTTTCAGCAGCTTATTTCTCTCTGTGACACCTTTGTACTCAGTAATTCAGGCTTAGGGACCTAGGTAACTTTCAATTTATAAAAAAAGATGTGCTTATTTTAATGAAAAAGAAGAGTTGTTAGGTTAGCTAACTTTTACTTTTTGAAAAGTTAAGCTTTCATTCTAATGAATCTGGAGTGTTCAGGTAAATCAGCTACTGAATTAAAATTTAAATACAGAAGGGGCACCTCATTGAAATGCAGAAATAACTTATTCAATGTACTGAAGTTTAAAAGAAATGCTCTCTCTTGAAGGGCAGGGGGGAAAAATGGTGTCAGAGAGCAAAACAGATATCCTGCTGAAAAGAATATCCAAATTCAGAAATAGAAGGCTACAGAACAGTGAAAATCCTGAAAGGACAATTACACATAATTTAGAGGCATTTTCTAGTTTGTTGTGTAGATCACGCAATAACGAGAGGCTTTGTGTGCATTTATAACTGCCTGGAGAATAGACTGGAGTAGAATGGTAATGTGTGTATTTTAACTAGCAATTCTTTTGATAAACCTGGGAAGGAAGATGGAGAAATTAGGGAGGCAAATGAGAGGCCTTCTGTGCTCTGGGAATAGCAGATGAACAGGGCTGCTATGACTTCCATTTGGATAATGGGGCTATCTGTGACCACTGTTATCTACCCTCCAGGCAGCTGGATAACAGGACAAAGGTAAAACTACTATATTCCTGCATGACAGAGAAGTCTTTCTAAGCTCTTTCCCTAACAGCCCCTGACTCTTTACAAATTGCAGCGAGAAACACCAGTCATCTGGTACAAGCCTACTTGCCTTACACAGTAGCTTTGAACAATTCCAATATATTCTCTTGAAACATTCAGGCATGTGCTCTCTTCCTCACAATGCTCTATCATTAAAAGAAAGTCATGGAGGATAAAATGCAGAATAGTTGGCTCTATAATGCAGAATGGCAAACATCTTCATAATAACTGAAGCGCTGCATGTATTAGAAATCATTATCTATAAAAGCTCACAATGGAAAGGAAGGGAAGCTATAACATGAAAATGTAGGTGCAAAGCAGACAATGCTCTAAAGCATTTATGTGCTGTTACATGTCATTAGTTGACCTCACCTGCTTCTTTTTTAAGGCAATAGGAAAGCTTAAAACTTTTAATAAAAGTGACTGAAATAAAGTTTTTTTTTTCTTTTTTCCTCCATCATTGCCTCCTCTGCAATTACTTTGAATAATATATTTGGGATTAAGTACTAATTTTTATCATTACATATATATATATGTATGTGTATATATTACATATATATGTATTATAATGTGTAATATATACACATTATGTATATGTAACACATTATATATATTATATGTAATGCATATATATATTTATATATATACACACACACACATTCATTTCAATATTTCACAGTCATTTTATTATATACTCATATGTACACTTATCCTGGAAAAAAAAAGAATGCCAAAAAATAAATTAAGCCTAGTTTGTGAAACTAGATACCAGATATTTTTATATTTTAACTAAGGTGATAATTTGGAAGAACAAGGGAAATGCTACTCTTAGGGAAATAAAGAGAAAGCACTTTGTAAATTTGTGAGTGAGTGAAGATATCTGGTGTTACTCTTAGGGGAAGCAGTGGAGACACAGGATAATTCAGACTCTGCTAGCTGAATGAAAGGAGGACCGAGGTAGAGTTTCCGTTGACCTATATATAGAAGTTTACAGATGGACAATATGGAAGGGACCAATAGGAAGTTGGAATTCATCACCTACAAAGTTCTCATTTCCTATATGTTCATGTTGCTTAAATGTATTATGGTTACTTTTCATTTTTAATAGGAAAAAATGACAATTATTATAACAGGATATGGAGGATTGAGGCCCTGACAACACATATTTTGAATAACACCCAGAAACACTTTTTATATGTTATGGTCGACATCCCTTTGAAAGTAGGATTTTAAAACAGTGCTACTTTTATTTTACGTTTAACAACCTAGCCATCTATTGCTTACCATTTTATACATTCCCTTCTGTTTTTCTTTAAATTAATCTTCTTTGAAAAAAAAAAACAGCTATGAGATCAGTTGCTTTTGTTGCTGATATTAACACACTTCAAGAAAGTTCACTTTCTCCTTCGTTAGCTTACTTCAGATTTTGTGGTTCTACTGAGAATCTTGTCAAAAAACAAGAAAAAGTGAATGAAATTTACAACCTGACATTTCATCTAAAAACTTGGTGGTGCTTTGGAAAAATAACTCTTCAAATATTGTTCAGGTTCTGCACATTAGAATTAAGTGTATATTTGAAAATTGCATATTCTTTTGGATCATGATCTTACCTTATATTTTAGTTTAATGTTTGGTAAAATGTTCAGAAGCCTCTTCATGAGAGAATAGTCTTATCTGTGTGACTTGTTTAATCAAGGAATGATTTAAACATAGTTTTTAAAGAAAAAAATTATTCATCATGTTTTCCTGCACACACACATAACACACACAGTAAATCAATATCCAGTTTACAGAGTTTAAATGATGAGATCAGAAGGTGGTTTGAGAATGAAACGAGTCCATTAAATTAGCTAAAGAGAACCCATGCTTCTTTAAGAAACATTGTTAGTTTAACATCTTCACCCTGGAATCAACGAACCAAATTACAAATCTGTCATAATCAGCAATGCACATGAATCAGACTTCTTGCATTTATTGTGTATATACTTAATAGCATGTCCATTATAATTTAAAAATTTCAGTCCTGCAAAGTTTGATTGGCAGTGTAGAGATGGCTGAGATCACAATCTTCTTGAGATACTAGGGCTTCCTAATATTCATATATTCTTTGTTTCTTAATCGCTTATTTTATTTTAAGTATGTCAACTACAGAGATAAAATAATGACCAGAATATAATTTGTAACTTTCAGGACTCTAATTACAATGGGAAGAATTATTCTTAATTCCAACATTAGAATACAGAATGATAAGTATTTGAAGAAATACGCACCAATTCCTATGGACTCATAACTCGTATATTATGCACATATGTGTATACAGGTATTTCTGTGTAGGTATTTTCCTGTTTTTTCAGGACATATAAGGTCTGTAGCAGATTATTATTCAAAGTGCTTTAGCACATTTTCCTATGCTTCAATTTCCCACATGTCTATATGTTGTGGGCCAAATGTTCACCTTAACAGGCAGTCGGGTTGAACCATTTAGAAAGGAAACCTGAAACAATGGAATCCAAAAGGAAACTAAACTTAGATAAGGAATAGGGTGACTGGAACATGTATCCCCTCTCCCTTGCTTTGGATTATAAACAAATCCTTTCCTGCTAAGGGAGAGAAAGGCCTTTACCCTGGAATGTATCTGAATGGCCCTAGAAGGAAGTATTTTCCCAGCAATACATTACCTCTCACCTAGAAGACACTTCTGCCATTCAATCATCCTTTAATCACATTTTTCACAGTCTTTGTTCAAAAACCCTAGACTGTGCAGAAATGCAAAACACTTGTGAGTGCTGTCACCCAACAGTTACAACATGAAATGGAAGTTCGAACTGCAGTTTGTATTTAAGGAATGCAATATGTTTCAATATTGACACAGATTATCCACTCAGTCCTAATTCCAGTGTGGAATAACATTTCAAAGAAAGATCTTACTTGAATTCAAAGTAGAAAACATTTCCAATAATGGCATAGTATTTTATTATTTTAAAAAATGAGTCAATTTCTCTGAATAATATACAATAAATGTCATTGATGCAAATAGTGCCTTCATTTATATGCATCTCATAAATTAATTTTAAGTTTACCTCTTACTCAATAACTCAATTTTAACAACATAACAAATTTGAAGAAAAATGTAATGTCATTTTAGTAAATGAATATTCAGGAAGGAGATAAAGCCTGTCAACATTGGCCATACTAGCTCACTAATTTAAGTTGATAGAAGTTGTGTTCAGATTTGAGGTTTTCATGATAAATGCAGGTACAGACTGCTAGCCTGAACTCCTTCATGTTCTCTTTGATCCAGCTTTCTTAGAAGATAAGGATAAGTCGTTACTGTATCACCAGAGGTATGCCCTGACCCAAGCCATATGTTAAGAAGGGAAAGAGGTTAGGGGTAGGGGGCAGGGTGAATTATGATGCTGAGAACGATAGACATGAAAAGATCCTGACCTGGAGCATTATGAGAGATAAGGTTTTAAAGGAGAAGGCATATCTCTGGGCAAGAAGGTAAAGAGCAAAAACTTAATCTTCACACATCCTCAATTTTTTTAACTGACTCTCAACTTTCTCTCCTTTAATTCATATACTATTTCTGTTTCCTCTTATACTGACGCACAGCAAAGTAAGGGTAAAAAGAACATAGGACTAGTAGTTAGCTTTCCTCTCTGGGTGACCTCAGTGGGGGTATCAATCTCTTCGTGTGTTGATGTGAGAATAAAATGGGATAATAAATGTGTAACTGACATGCTGAACAAGCACAGCTCCTGCAATCCATTCACAAGGCACTTAATTTTCATCTCACACTGAACTCCTAAGTTTGTTCACTGGGGTTCAGTCTTGCTTCTATTGATATAATCTCCAACAGGCCCCAGGATGCGGCTGCTTTAAATTAGTGGTTTTGAACACAGCCCATAAGATGGAATCACACAGAGAAATCTTGAAAATACAAATGCCCAAGCCCATGACCAGAACAATTAAGTAAGAATTTCTGGGGTATAGGACTATGTGTACACAGATTTAACAATCTCCTAAGGTGATTCTAATGTGCAGATAAAGTAGAGAACATTGTCTTTACATAATGCAACACTTCACTATCACTTTCATTTATAATATTGACTGAGTAGACTGTCCAGCCTCACACATTAATCACTATTCTGAATTATAATGGATTTGAAGTTAAACCTTTTCTGCTTTTCTTCAGTTGCTTATGTGTGGGTAAACTGAGTAGGGAAAAGGATAAGGTTGACTCTTTGTTTCCTTCATACCTTCCTCTCCTTGGTTCAAAGGTGTTATGCCTGAGTCTCTCAGGATTAAAGGGAAACTGCTGCCAAAACTCCTTGGTTAGAACATACAGTGACCCCATGCAGATGGCTTCCAATTCATTTATTGTCCTCATGTATATCCCATGAAATACTCATGCATTTTTTGAGTATTGCCCTGATATCCTCAGCATATGGACCCAGTCACAGTTCTGCTACCCTTGTCCATCCTAGTCCATCCACACTGAACCAGCTTATCTCTTGACTTTATATTTCCAAGAAGAAATTAAAAGTCTAGCCATTTCTGTGCTCTAGGAGCAGGAGACAGAAATCAGGACGAAGCCTCTCTCACAGGCTGGAGTTGAGACCCAGGGAACCACTATCATTACCTTCCAAATACTCTAATATCAACTCCAATAATCTGACTCAAGAATCATCCTCCAAACTATCAAACACCCTCCATGTGGATGAGGGGCTAAAAGAAAGCAGACATATTTTAAGCACTACTTTACAGTCTTCCTTAGTATAGCACTACACTATGGAAACTCAGATGCAGATTTCTGGAGTTCTGGCTAGATAATTCGTTTTAATACCTGTAACATCTGGAACTTGCTTAGCAAGTAATAAGTCACCAACAGATATAAATTATTTATATTAGCACTGATCATTAATACTGTCACACAATATTGTCATATGAGACAGATTATTTGCATCCTGAATCAGACTGGGTTACCAAAACTGTCAGTACCATCCTAGGAACAGCATGAAACCCAATTTGATTTCTCACTCATCAAAGGGTTATAAAATTCTACACAAAGATCAAAGGGTTAATATTCTGACACACAAGAAAGAGTTCTTCAGATATCCTTAAAGTTTTTCTTTTCTCTCATTGAGTATTCTTCCTGGATTCAGAAGCACAGAAGGATTTACTCAATAAGTCACCAACCATCACAATGACCATGACCTCCCTGCCTCACTAGAAAAGAGTAAAACACAATTTTATAACAATCTTTATTCTTTAAGATATTTAATATCTCTTCTAGGATGTAAAAGTAAACAGAGAAGGAACATCCATGTACATTTTGAAGTGGAAAAGCAAACTTAGCAGATGTACAGTTCATCTTCTGAAGCATGGATGGGGAAGGTCTTTCAGAATTTACATGAATTTGACCAGCCAGTTGCTTCCTATTTCTAACTAGTGGATCCAACATTAAATCCATGCTACGTGAAGAAAGAGTAGAGGAAATAATAATTTATTACTGAACACATTGACATGAAGAGAAATATTCTAAATTAATCACTTATGGAAGCGAACCAAAAACAATTTGATTAGAAGTCCCTTTCATCGTTTCAGTCTTTTTCATGTAAAACATTTTTTTCCTTTAAATTTCTTTCCAATTTATATTTGAAAAAGACAAGAAGCATGTTAGTGGATGAATAACCATGAAAAAGATAGTCTTTGGGCTGGGGATATAGCTCAGTTGGTAGAGTATTTGCTTTGTAAGCACAAGGTCCTGAGTTCAATCCCCAGCACCACTAAATAAATAAATAAATAAATAAATAAATAAGCAAACAAACAAATTAATTAATTAATAAAAATTTTAAAAAAGGTAGTCATCAATGCACTTTTAGTATTCATTAAAGGCTGTCTGCCACTATACTGGTGAAGGGTCACACTGGGATGGGGCAGAGGACAGAGCAGGGAGAGGAATAGACAATAATTCATACAAGCACAAATAAGAATAAAAATAATTGACCCCTAACATATCATCATGGAACTAATTTTGCTCTATTTTTCCAGGCATTCAATCAGTAACATATTTCGTATATGTTAGTTAGCTGAAGTGGGGAAAAGCAAAATGGCTCATCTAAGAACTGACAAAAAATACATAGTGGAAAAATTTATGTACTTTATTTATGAGTATACTTAAACCCTCTTGCATTATAAGAGAAGTCAGGCAAATGTAACTGTATAACTATTAATCTTCCAGTTGTTTTTTTCTTAAACACTTTCCTGAATAAGGGTTCTTTGAAGACTACTCAGAACTTATTTCCATTTTCATTGCTCTCGGAAGCAGGGATATTTTGTAAATGTTATTAAGTACAGTGAGTTAATAAGCATATGTCATCATATCCTACTAACAATTGGCATTGTCATTTCATTATTTTCTATTGTTAATGTTATAAGAGATTTTCATTTAATTTGTTGGTTTTCTTTTTGGTGGAATTTTGCTGCCAAGAGAATTTTGAGAGAATGTGAATGGTTACTCAATTCATCATTTGAAATGCTTGGATATATAATTGACTATTGAAATTACACTCTGGTTTTAAGTAAATTCAGATACATTTTCTTCACTTCCTTTGTCAAATAAGAAAAAGACAGCCCTAGAAGCTAAGCACCCGTAGCTTACAGTTCACATCTGTATCATTTTAATTATGGAGATCTATTGCTAATGTTATGGAAACTTTGTCTTTCAACTTAAAGATCAAACAATAACATAACCCACTGCAGGGATCACTCTGTGGAGTATTGAGTATCCTGAACTGATCTGCCCACTTCCAGTTTGGACAGAGATGAGACCTGACCAACCAGGAAAGGCAGGTACTCATTCTCTCAAAAGATGTACACTGTCTAAGCTGGAAATGAGCATATCAGTGTGGAACTCCCAGTCCAGGACCCAAGACCATTGCACTCTCCTTCCACTTGAGAAAGAGATTTGCCTACTTGAAGGTGAGGCCTTTTCTTCTGTTAAAGTTTAACCACGAAGATGAAAACACAGGGGAAACATTCCAACATATATACATAGGTAACTACTTGAATAGGACTTGCAGAGCTCAGGAAATAATAGAGAGAACCAATAAATGGGATGGTAACAAATTTAAAAGTTTCCTCAAAGAGAAAATTCACAGTGTGAACCCAGAACCCGTGGATAGAGAAAATCTTTGCCAGCTACTCTTCCAACAGAGAACTAATGTCCAGAGTACATAAAGAAATCAAAACACTAGACACCAAAAGAGCAAGTAACACATTCAATAGTCAGATGAACTGAACAAACACTTCTCAAAAGAAGTACAAATGGCCAAGAATTACATGAAAAAAATGTTCAACATTTCTAGCCATTAGGGAAATGCAAATCAAAACCATGCTGAGATCATTTCTCACTGCAGTCAGAATGGCAATCATCAAGAATAAAGATGACAATGAAGACTGGAGAGGATGCAGGGGAAAAAGGGAACAGGTTGGAGGAACACAAATTAGTACAGCCACTTTGGAAATCAGTATGGGGATTCCTCCAAAAAGCTAAAAGCAGAACTACCATATAATTCAGTTACTCCATGCCTTCATTTATCCAGAAAAACTTAATTCATCGTAGTGTGGAGATACCTGCATACCCATGTTTATCAAAGCACAATTCACAATAACAAAGTTACGAAATCTGCCTCAGTGTCTGTTAGCAGATGAATGGATTAAAAATGTGGTGTATATACTTAATGGAATTCTATTCAGTCATAAAAATGAATAAAATTATATCATTTGTAGGAAAATGGTTGGTACTGGAGAGCATCACATCATATCAGGTGAGATACATCAGACTCAGAAAGAGAGTACCATTTGTTTTCTCACATATATGGAAGCTAGTGGGAAAAGCCAGGAAGAAGAGAAAAATAAAAGATATCATGAAAGTAGATGGGACACTAATAGGGTGGGAAAAGGAGGTCAAGGGGAAGAAAGAGGGAAGGGAGGGGAAGGAGAGGAGTTAGGAAATAAATTTGATCATAATTTTGTTAATTGTATGTGCTAATGTGCCACAATGAAACTCATAATTATATATAATTAATACTCACCAATTTAAAAAAAAGAAGCCATCATGGAGACAGGCGATATTTTTCAGTATGTGTAAACATCTCATAAGAGAATAGGAGGTACAATTCTGTTTATTATTCTATTACCTGCTATATAGACATAAATTTAATAATGTAAGAATATTTAAATGCTTGCAAAATATTCATTGTTTTCAGAACTAATTGACATATGGATAGTTTGTTTCAGGATTTTATTCCTTTATTTATCTGTTGGATAAATATATAAAAAGAATCACATGAATGTTAATCAGAATTTTATTGTATCTTAAATGAAAATGCAAAAACAATAGCACTATTAGCAAAAGGTGAAAATGGATTTATATTTAACTCATTTTGTATTATGATATTTAAAAAATAGGTCTATGACCAAAATTATGGAGCTAGGATTTCTTTAATATCAGATAATCTGACCATAATCCATGTTCTAAACATCTAGAAAATCACAATGTCTTAAAGAGTGAAAATGATTCTATTAGTCTATATTGGAAAGTTGAACATCTGCTCATCACAAAAAGAAGTTAGGGAGGAATTGTAAGCACTGACACAACATGGTTAATAATGAATCTTCAATATAACATCAACATTTATAAAAAAAGAATATATACAGTTTCAATAATTTTTCAGATAAGTATTCTTCATTGACAATTTGCTATTCCTGTTCATTCTCTCTTTTTTCTGAACTATTTTATGTATTCAGGTTGGATTGTTTTTGATTATTCATCTTTGAAAGAGGTCAGGTTTTGCTTCCACTTTTTTCATTGCTGCTTCTGAAAGGCAGTATTTGCAAAAAGTCCTTATAAGGGAGAAGCCAGGGCCTGTTTCAGACTGGTGAGCTGATCCAGAGTTTTGCTTGTGAACTTTGTTAGTTTTATTTCTCACTAGTTAAAGTGAGCTGCAGGACTATGGATGGTGCAGAGCATATTTCTATTCCATGGAGAGAATATTTCAACAAATATCATTTGTGTGTGGGTTTCCTCATTCAACTGTTTCCTCTGCTTCTGGAAACCAAGG
>JAJEJO010003906.1:0-38034 GCA_020662805.1 Glaucomys volans
TGATGTCTTAAGAGTTGCTGTGTAGGGATGAGTGAAGGATGGTATGTTCTGTTTTTTATCAAGAAAATGAGAATGATTTGATTCTGATAGAGTGGAGTTGACCCAAGAAAACCTATTTAAAATAATCCTATTGAAGACATACAATTAAGGACATTATTTATGAGGCAGGATTGGTGTGAATCCCTGTAATTCCTACAAATATGGACTTGGAATTTCAAAATGCTCTAGGATCTCATTTTCCTATGCCTTAAGACTTATCACATGTTTCATACTTCCTTTGATTTCTCTCTTATTCATGTTAAGATTTTACATGTACTGTGTCTTTATTATTGTCTTGTAATGGAGATGTATTGTTTAAATTTGTGATGTTGTTCTGCACACTTTATTTCAAAGCATCATTCAGTAGAACATATGCAAATTTGTACTTGTATAAATTGAAGTGCTTGAGTGTAACTGCTGTTTTGAAGGAGGGCCTTTTCTACCAGGTAATATATATCAGGATAACTAAATTGGCATATGCTTATTGAGTTACCCCTTGTAACTCAGGGTAGAGTTCATAATGGGGGAGAACTTTTATGTCCTCAGCCATTGCACTTGTGGTCAGTAACTCTCCTTGATGACAGAACGATCTGGCCCTTACTACTTGATGTATATGCGTAGCATATTACACCTGAAGAAAGTACTGGGAATGTTTGTGGATACCACTCACAAGTGCAATCTATTTTAGAGAAGCTTCACAGAAGATGTTTTCCTATCCAACACCCATCTGAATTTACTGCAGAATACTTTAACTCCTCCCTGTTTGAATATTAAAATTCCAGATTTTCTGCCTCCCTTTCAGCCAGAGGCAAGGTCAAATTTCATGTGATGCCCTGTAAAAATGTTCTCATTTTACCCTCATCAGACACTTGTTTCATCCCTCAATTTCACAAGTTTGGAGGATCAGCCCTCAAGGATGTGTGACTCTAGCCTGCATTCAGCATCTTCAAGCCATTGATTAAGGTATCCTTGGAAATGTGCAGAGGGTCTTGGTTCAGACAGGCAGTATGCAGGCCAAGAAAACTACACTTTCAATGAGGACACATTTTGTAAATGTTCCTGTATCAGAGGGTGAGTTGAAGGGCCCCTTGGAATCTCATATCAAAACAATACCTGTGTACACCTTAATTGTAAGACAAACACAGACATGGTGTAGCCTCGTTTGTGGAGTGAGCATGGAATGTCTCTCCATGATTGCCAGCAACTTGACAGCCTCCCTTCTTAATTTTAAGTAATTCACAACCTCCTCAATTTAGTGGGGAGTTCTGTCACTCCTCAGTGGTACTTAGAAGTTCCAAATCCCAGGTTTCAGCTGTCTCCTGTAGGGGCATTTGTGGAAAGGTGTAGCATCACAACAGATTTGATGTGTTGTTTCCCTGTTCTAACTTCACCTAATCGAGCAAACCACCTCACATGCTCCTCTTTTGAAATGTCATTGGCCATCATTGTGAGGGGTTGCTAATTCCCTAGGCCTGGTTCCCAACACCACTATGTACCGAGTGAGGACAGACAGGTAGGATTGTCAGCATATGGTCATTCCCCTGTGACTTGTGCTTGACCTGGACATGCACTAGTCCTCCAGCACTTCTTCCTCTCCCCCTGATCCACTACACCTTGTGGGAACAAATGCCTGTGGGTTGTACCTATTCCCAGGAAATCATAATGCCTGCTGTGGCCCAGTGAGCACATCACCCCCTGGCAGACATGGATGGTATGAGACCCACTGAGGTTTCAACAGGGTAATGTATGTTGGATGAAGTCTGATGTCTCAAAGCAAAAGGGGACAGGAGCTCTACACACCCTGATTTCTCTTCTTCAGTGTTCAGACCTTAGGATCATATTTGTGGCCAACAAAATACCCCTTTGACTCACCTGCTTCCTCTTCAAACTTTCCAGCACACCCAGGAATGAGCTTTTTGTAGGGGTCATCCACAGGAGACAGAATCTGAAGAAATTCTAGTTGGCATGGCAGCCATGACACCATTGGTTTGTCATATGTCCTTTCTTGACATGCCCACAAGTCTTCCCCTCAGTGCATGACACGGCTCCACTGGGAGTAATGAAGATTCTTGCAAGGACAAATCATCTGTGAAATGTAAACATGGCATGCTCTTTCTTTTCTTTGTTATTCCTTATTGTTATTGGGTGTTTGCATTTAAAAATTTCAGTAAAAATCTGACATTAAGTTATTTGGAACATAAAAATAGCACCACTCAAGCCTTAATTAATTTCATACTAATATTACCTTAGCAAACAGAAAAAATGTTGTGGGTCAGATCAACAAGAGTTATTGTCCACTGGTCTCAGTTGGCTTACTGCAATCAGACTGCCCAGCTGATTTAGCCCAAACCAGGATATGACCCTTCTAAGTGAAACTGTATTTCCAGTTCAAAGATCTTACCTAGATTGCATTGGAAGCTTTATCTTTCTCCTAGATAATAAACTTTAATGCCCTAGATATAGGTCTCCTTTCCTTTACAAAGAAGTTATAATAGGAAAAAAGAAATGCTTTTCTTAGAGATTATTTAGCTAATTAACAAAAAGAAGTTCCATATTATATACAAGAGATAGATCAAGGGCACTGTGTTATCTTTGAGAGAGATGCCATGTGTGCTTAATGACATGGCTGGTTGTTATTCTTGACTCAACTGTAAACCATGATATGCCAAAATTGATATAACTTATAAGAATGGCCTCTGTTCTTATGGATAACTAGTAAGATGAAAACCAGAACAAATGAAAGTTTCTTGTGATGTTTTTCTTAGAGGAATAAGAGAAGTTATCTTATTTTGATTATACAAATGCTCATTAGATTCGCTCAGAGCTTGCAACATTTTCCCTTTCATGTAATCTCAAGACATTGTACTCAAGGTAACTATTTAAATAGTTAAATTTTGTGTGAAACAGTGAAGTAGGAACTTAGATGTGAAATTTACTCAGAACTTAGCCATTAAACAATAAAGCTACAAATAAGCCTCATATTCTCAAGTCTGTGTCACTTTATTATCATCCTTGAGGCCCTTCCCTGACCAAGCTGTGACACAAAGCCTACTAAGGCAGGAATGTGGCACTTTCTGTGATGGAATGCAGCACATACAGTGCAGCTAGGACAAAACCTAAGCATTCTTGGAAACCCAAGTTGCTCAGGACCCAGCAACAAACCCTGGAAAGAAAAAGAACCTGCCTTCTCCTACATGAGCAAGAAATATCCATGCACCTCCAGTTCAAATTTTCACATGCCAGCCTCTTCAACTCTACATTCTGTAGCTCTCCTCTAGCTTTCTCTCATGCCTCAGAAGCACAGAAAAACATGTTTGACTTCTTTGAGTGAATCAAAAGTCAGGGAAGCAGCATATTATGGAGATACAAAGTCTTCACAGTTCAATGGATGGAACTTTGTGCAAATATTCTCACTGCAAATAATGTTGAGATAAATTCCTGTACATATATCTACTGGAAGTTTGAAAACTGAATGCAGATTTTTTTGAGTGAATATTTTTCATGGATTCACAGATTCTTTGAACCATCACCTCCTCCCATTCCCTATATATATGTACACACTGTTCCTTGACAAGTTCCTGAGATATTCCCCAATTAGAGAAACAGACTTCTTCTAGGACAACCAATAGTTTCAAGCAACAAAGTATCTGAGGTGGAAAGCAAGGTCAAGTACTACAACTGGTGTATGCATTTGAGCCAACTGGTAGGAATTTCCTCAAGGTAAAGGCCAGCAGGAATGAAAACTAAGAGACAATTCTAAGCCATTTGTGATGGTAAGTGTTTTGTGCTCAGGTGTGTAAGATTTCTTCAATTTTCTATGGTCCCAAAGACCAGAGGATGTAAGTTTTCCTACAATGCCAACATCTCCTACTGTTGCACACATCCATGGCTCCCTCTGATAATTTTCTCCTCATTTAGGAGATATAACTCTCATTGTATTTAAAGGAATAGCGATGCAACTTTGTCTCCTCATGACTACTTAGATATTGTGATTTGACCTTCATCACAGGTATATGGTTGGGTTGTTCTTCAATGCATTCTACAGAATTTGATAGATATTATTTGGCTCTGCCTTGGGGGGGTTTCCTGCAGAGCATATCATATAGTCAGGACTGCAAAACATGCAGTCATCTACTTTTGGAAGCCTATTCAGATTATGTCAACCCTCCATTTTCTGAACCTTTCCTCCTCTATTCAATCAAGTGGATGTAGAAGTGTTGGATAATTCTGAGATTTAGTTGGACACAAATTCTGAGGAGAGCATTCAGCAAGCTGCTCTGGTGGCAGGAAAAGTGTTTCCCAGAGACATAAAATTCTTGAATCATTATTTCTGAAGATGAGACAACTCTCAGAATGCAGAGGATTTGATGCTTTTATTAATAGGCTGGCAAGTAAAATGCATAAGCAAGTTCTGCAGCAGGAGAATGCACACCATCTGTTCAAGGAAATATTTTCAGAAAATTTCCCAAATATGATGAATGAGATGGAAAATCAATTACAAGAAGCTTACCGGACACCAAAAACACAGAATTACAACAGATCCACACCAAGACACATTATAATGAATACCAAGAGATACAGACAAAGCACAGCTGCAGGTGGCCCTTGCTGTGCTCAATTTGATAGGCTTTGAATGTTCATAGACATCATTTATTGAAGACTTGTAAGAATGGGCATGGAATATATAAGTTTATGTGTGCTGTTATCAGTCACAACCCACAGGGGCTTTGTAAAACCGGGTGTCCCTGTGTCACTGGAGACCCAGGTTAATTACTAATGAAGTATTTTCTCAGAATTTGGTTCTGTTTGAAGGATGTCTTAAGAGATGTTGTGTAGGGATGGGTGGAGGATTGTATGTTCTGATTTTTAGCAAGAGAAAAATAATTTAATTCTGATGTTAGTGTGGGGATTAACCAAGAAAGACTATTTAAAATAATTGCATTGAAGAAATGAAATCAGGGACATTAGTTACATGGCAGGATTTTTGTGGATGCTTGTATTTTCTACAAATAAGGACTTGGAATGTCAAAATGCTGTAAGTTTGACTTTTCTTCCACCTTAAGTCCTATCACAACTACCATACTTATCTTGCTTTCTGGTTTTTAGCTTCAGATTTTACTGGTATTGTATCTTTACTTTGCATTGTAACAGACATGTTGTTGTTTAGATTTGTGATATTGTGCTGCACACTTTACTTAAAGAGACCTCATTCAGTTGTCCATTTGCAAATTTGTACTTGTGTAAATAGAAATGCCTGGGTGTTCATTTTGTGGTGGAGTCCTGTCCTAAAAAGTCATGAATCAGTATTGCTAAATCTGCATATACTTAATGTGATAACTCTTGTAAGCATCATGGTAGTGTAAGAAATGTGGGAGGGCCTTTCTGTCCTCAGTCCTTGCACTTGTGTTCAGTAAATATCCTTGATTACAGAATGATCTGCCAAACGACTTGCTGTATTTCCATAGCACCTTGCAGGGTTAGAAAGTTCCTGGAATGTTTCAGGACATCATGCACAAGTACAATATCTTTTGGAAATCCATCACAGAAGTTGTTTTCCTGCCAAAACCCATCTATCTTCAGTGTAGGAGACATATCCTTTCCTCCTCCCTGTTTTTTTTTGTTTGTTTGTTTGTTTTTTTTTTTGCTTTAAAGAAAGCTTTATTTACTACATACATCCTAAGAATGTACTGTAAATGGAGCAAGATCTAAAAAGCTTTTCAAATACAAGGCAGCTAAAGATAACTAAACTACCAGCATGTGAAACAGAACTCTAAAACTTTTTTTTAAACATTTACGTAGTTTGTTCTTAACCCTAAAAAATAAAAAGTTCACATTTCAAGTTAAAAACTTACCTCAGTAGTGTACATGAAATTGTTTTGAAATAATAGAAACAGGTAAGACCATAGCTAGGAAGCTCACTGATACTTAACTGGCTATCACCAACATTATTTTTAAGGTAGTTTGGTAGTTGCCATGTTAAGATATCGTTTTTAATTTTTTTTTCTTTTTTGCAAATAACTTATAGGCACATGTAAAATACAGTAAGAACCCTGGGTCAGAGTTTCATCCAGTGACCCTCTGTGACAATCCTTCACTAGAAGGAGAGTACTTCCTTCACACAGTCAAGGGATGAGGATCTGATCCAAATTGCTTTTGTTGGATTAGTCATTCCAACAGATTCCAGTTTGGATGCAGCTTGCTGGGTACATCATCAGGAACATTACACAATCACTTTATGTCATTTAAGAATGATGGAAAGGAATGTCAGGAATGTTTAAAGGCCTTAGCAGGCACTCAATAATTTTATAGAATAGTTAAATAAATATTCCTTATATATATAAAAACTCATCCCATCAAGATGGGGAGGAAAGCATTTGGGAGTCTCTTAATTAAAAAAACAAAAAAACTAAAAGTATTTGCTAAGGGCAGGATCCTATTATTAATCCACAAATAAGAATTCAGCCATCAACAAAAATACAGTGAATGGAATGATTTGATGGATCTCTAACATGACATAAAAACACAACTGTGTATCTGCTACCTTATTGCACACCACACTTCCTCGATAGAGCCTTTCAAAATTCCAAGTTGAAGTATTTCATAAAAGAGATGACAATCTTAACATTTTACTGTATTTTACATTCACTTTGCTAAACAAAAGCCTTTAAACAGGCACAAAACACTGCAGCAATATATTTACTTCCTAATAAAGCAAACCTTTTTAATAACATTGAAATAAAATGGTTTCACTTTGTATTAAACTCTATACCATGAACTTCGGCAACATAAAAAGACTAAGAAGTAAGCATTAGAAGATATTTACAAACTTTTTGTTAACTCCTTCAGCTCTCTCCTCCTGGGTGTGCATGCCCTGCTTCGGTTCACCCACCAAGTGCACGGCTAAGGAGGAAAGCCCTGTCCTACAAGCATGATGTCCCGAACACTACTGGTGACCACAGCATCTTGCATGAAACATGATAAGGCAACTAGAAGCTTAACTTTCTGCTGACGAGACTCTTTAGGATCTTGTCCACACAACATACATTCTTTGTCTCTAAAAACTTGTACTTCAAAAATGAATAAAACAAAAACATCAGAAAGGGAATTAAAGTTTTATACTGGACAATTAAATAGCTATGTGAAGATGTCTTAGGCAAACATATTAAAACCTTGTGCTTACAGCATACTCTGCTATTGAAAATAGCACATGTAAAAGATAATACCTCCCCAACCCAAAACAAAACAAAACATAACAAAAAATAACAAAACAAAGAATCCCAATAAAAACCCAGGGAGAAGCACAAAAGACACCGGTTGTTTTCTCTGTCAGAGTTCTTCACGCATCCTTGGCCAAACTTTGAAGTCGGACTAGGGATGCGAGGGGCCTGTTTAACAATAAAGGCACATGGAGAACCAGCCCAAGGTAATGGCAACAGGTAGAGCTTTCCAGTGTTTCGACTCAGTGTGAGGAGTCTTTTCCACATTGGCCTGAGGAGAGATTGAGTGTTCAATTTGTTTTTAAAAAATAGAAACATCATGATAACACGTGGTAACACCGTCAACCCTTAATGCCAGCGGAAACACAGCAGAGGTTTTACTCATGTTAAAATTGCACTTTCCAGTATCACCTTTAAAATAATGTTTTGTGCACTATTTTAAAGCACTATTGTTTGTATATTTAAATATTGAATATATTTTTCAAAACAGTTCTCCAGCTGCTCAAGTGTGCTTTTTTTTTAAACAGCCAGCTGATATATTATTGAAGGTACCACAAAATAGAAATCTCTGGAGTGCAGAAGTTAAGAAAATAACCTTCATACTGAAAATATAACCTTAAAAAACAAAAGGCAACAAAACCTCTATACAAATGTCACTCAGCATACAAGTTTTTTAAAAGATGGTATTAAGGCACGGACCACTGCAAGTCTCTTAGAAATGTACGAACACAGACCTGCTAAGTTGAAAACAGTCTTAAAAAATGAGTGAAAACTTCATGTATATAAAATATTTCAGTGTGCGATCTGACATTTGATAACATTCTTCACTTTCAGGGTTCACATGTGTGCTGATCCAGCATGCTCTTTCTTCATAAATAGTACAGTGTTCCTTCAGTGGTGTTTGTGGCTTGTCCTCGCTCCTGTCACCAGCCTCAGTATGTCTGGTAGACGTCGTGAATGGGGACCTGAATAGCAGCAGCCGGGAAGGCCTGAGGTATGTAGCCCGCAGCATACCCTCCATACACGGCGGCAGCGGCAGCCGCGTTCTTCTGTAGTGTGGCGATGGTGGCGGTGGCCGGAGCAGCAAAGGGAACGTAACTGGCCCCGTAGATGCCGGCAGTGGGAATTCTCTGAACATTTGGAGCCACCGTGTACACTGGGATGATTGGGCGGCCCTGGAAAGGTGGTGGCGTTGATACAGCACGAATGACGGCAGCGGCTGCAGCCGCGGCGGCAGCAGCAGCACTGGCTGGGTCTGGCTGCACGGCGATGGGGCTGATCATGTGCTCCATCGCGTGGATTTTGCCATCTTCAATCATTTTAGGGGCCGGGGCTGCCTGAAACATGGAATATTGGGCCCCAATGGCAGGGATGGCCACTGTACCAGGTTTAATGGCAACTGGATTGACTGCAGAGATTTCCAAATTCGGCACAAGTTCATATCCTTTTTCTTGCTGCTTTCCTTTCCCTTCATGATATCGACTATACATACCACGGCCAGCAGAATATCCCCCGAGGTAGGAACCCCTGGGTCCTGGGGCTCTGTTGCCAGCCGCATCTCGCCCCCGGCCTCTTATGCTGCCTGCTTTCACGAAGTAGTCCCTGTTGGGCCCAATGAGAGCATTGTAGGGGTAACCGTAGTTGGCCAGTGTGTAGGGGTCGCAGGGATACACGTAGCTGGGTTGCTGAGTCGCCACCTCGGCCGCGCCTCCGCCCTTGGCTGCCTTCTGGTAGCGAGAGTACTGCTCCTTGTCCACCGGCTTGGCCAGCGTGACCTCCAGGCACGAGCCCTCCAGCTCGGTGCCGTTGAGGTTGTTCATGGCGTGCACGGCGTCCTCGCGGCTGGTGAAGTGCACGAAGGCATAGTCGCGGATCTTCTTGACGCGCTCCACGCAGCCGGGGTTGAACTGGCCAAAGCTCTTCTTGATGGTGTCCTCGGTGGTCTCGATCATGAGGTTGCGCACATAGAGGATCTTCACGGTTTCCATCACGTCCTCATCCACGTCGATCTCAGGCTCGGCCTAGTCCACTGCGATCTGGTGGCCCCACAGCTGGATGCGACCGGGCATGAGCTTGCGGCGCGCCACGGCAGCGGCGCGGTGGCTCTCGTACTCCACGAAGGCGAAGCCGCGGTTCTTCATCTTGTCGGCCGCGCTGGCATAGACGATCACGTCCAGCACGCCCTCGGTGACCTTGGCGATCTCCTCCAGGATCTCTTCGCGCTTCATCATCTTGGGGATGCCGCCGATGAAGAGGCGGCAGTTGTCCACGCTGCAGCACACGCCGAGCAGGCGGCCCGGGTGGATCTCGTAGTTGTTGAGCTCGCGCACGGCGCGCTTGGCCTCGTGCTTGTGGCAGTACGTGACGAAGGCGTAGCCGCGGTTCTTGCCGTCGAAGTCCATCATGAGGCGCAGCTCCTAGATGCGGCCCACCCCCTCGAACACGGGCACCAGCTCGTCCTCGTACACGTTGCGCGGGATCTTCCCCACGAAGACCTCGCAGCCACGCTGCGGGTGCGGGCCCTCCCAGCCGGGCGGCGGGCGGCCGTACTTGCGCTGCCCGTTCTCCTGCACCATGCTGTAGCCGGTGCGTTCCATCAGCGCCAGCAGCGACGCCTCGTTGGGCGCGCCCGCCACGCCCTCGGGCACCTTGGCCGAGGACGCTGCGGCTGGGTCGCTGCTCATGGCTGCGGTGGAATCCTCTGGGGTCATAATGTCAAAGGCATCCACAGCTGGCGGAAACCGAAAGCCACCAATTCGATAGGTATATTCCTTTATAAGAAGCAGGTCAAGAGTACACAGGCAAATTCAGGCAGCTTGCTTGAGAGTTCTCTGTTCAATTTTTGGAGGGCCCTTTGAGGCAAATCCAAACGTCCTGGGAAAGCCAAGGGATCGCTGAGCTCTGCTGGGTGACCTGGTGCCAGGTGTCCTTCTAATTCCGCTGTTACCTGAACAAACCAGATTTTTACTCCCAACACGGGCAACTTCCCGTAAATCTGCACTGAAATTGTATCCTGCTCGCTGAGCCTCCGCTGGCTAAAGGCCAGTGCAACATTCCTGTTGTTTTAGGAGTGCAGATACCTTAGCTGGGGCAGAGCATGGCTCGGACCCGCGTAGCAGCCTCCTCCCTGTTTTAATATTCAAATTCCCATCTTTCTACATTTCCTCCCTTTCACCTAGATGTATGTTAAGATTTTGTGTGATGCCCTGCAACATTACACTGATCCTGCTCTCAACAGGCACTATTTTCATCCCTAAATTTATGATTTTGGAGGATCATAGGTCCAAGGTGTGATCCTAGCCTGCAGTAGGCATTTTCAAGCTGTTGGTTAAGGTGTGCCTGGAAATTTGCAGAGAATTCTTGTTTAGACAGTCAACATACAAGAAAAGAATGCTAAACTTTCAGTGAGGACACATTTTGAAAACGTATCTGTACAAAGGGCGAGTTGAAGTGCCCCTTGGAATCTCATAGCAAGACAATTTCTGAGTGCACCTGAAGTGTAAGACAATGGTAATCATGGTGGCACCTAGTCCATGGAGTGGGCATGGGAGATCTCTCTAGGATGACCAGGAACTTGATAACCTCAATCATAAATATTTAGTGATGAAACCCTCCTCTAATTGTTTGGGAGCTCAGTCACTCTTCAGTGGTACTAAGAAGTCCTAAATATCAGGTTCCAGCTATCCCTAGTAGGGACATTTGTGGAAATGTTTAGAATCACAGCAGAGTTGCTGTGCTCTTTTCCCAGTTCAAACTTCACCTATCCCAGCAAGCAACCCTGCATGCTCCTTTTCCCTGACATGTCTTTGGCCATCATGTGAGTGGTTGCTAGATTCCTCAGACAGATTCCTGATACTGCAATGTACTGAGTGAATTCAGACAAGCAGGACTGTCAGCATAAGTCCATGCCCCTGTGTCCTGTGTTTGGCTTGGACACTCACTGGTCCTTAGGCACTACCCATCTCCCCTGATCCCACAACACCTTGTGGGACAATTGCCTGCAGGTTGTCCCAATTCCCAGAAAATAATGGCTATTGTGGCCCAGTGAATACATTGCCCCATGGAGACATGAATGGTATGAAAACCAGTCAGGTTTCAGTAGGGTAATTTATCTTGGATGAAGTCCTATGTCTCAAAGAACATGTGGGCACAAGCTCTACACAACCTGATTACTCTTCTCCTGTGTTCAGACTTAAGGATCACACATGTGGCCAGAAAAAGACCCCTTTGAATCACCCACTTACTCTTATCATTTCCCAGGACACCTGGAAACAAACATTCAGGGACGGTTCATCCACAGTAGCAAGAACCTGATGAAATTCTGGTTGCTATGTCAATCATGAGGCCATTGGGCTGTCATGTGGCATTTCTGTGACTGAAGGCAGTATATGCAACAAAGCTATGAAAACAACCAAGCCATTCTTGGAAACACAAGTTGCTCAAGACCCAACAACAAGCCTTGGAAAGAAATAGAACCTGCATTCTCCTACATGAGTAAGAAAATTCCAGCCCTTCCAAACCAAATTCCCCTGTAAGAGCCCCTTCCACTCTGAGTTGTAGCTATCCTCTTTCTTGCTCTCATGCATCACAAGCACAGGGAAACAAGTTAGACATTTTTTTAGAAGGATCATAACCAGGGTATCACATTTTGTGGAGATATGAAGTCTTCACAGTTAAATAGATGGAACTTTGGGCAACTATTCTCACTGCAAGGACTGTTGACAGAAATTCCTTTAAACATATCTACTGGAAGTTTGAAAACTAATTGCAGATTACTTTTTTGAGCAAATATTATACATAGATTCAAAGATTCTTTGTGCCATCACCTCTTCCTATTTTCTGTACATAGTTACATACTGTTCCTCACCAAGTTGATGAGATGTTTCCTAATTAGGAAAAAAGACATTTCCCAGGAGAACTAACATCTTCAATCACCAACTTACCTAATGTGGAAAGCAAGGTCTGGTACCTCCACTGCTGTATGCATTTGACTGAGCTGACTAGAATTTCCTCAAGGGAAAGACCAGTAGGAATAAAAAGAAAGAGACAGTTGTCAGCCACTTGTGATGGTAAGTGTTTTGTGCTCAGGTGTGTAAGTTTCCTTCAATTTCCTATGTTCACAAACATCAGAGGACATAATTTTCCCTCAATGACCAACACCTCCTACTGTCACACACCTCCAGGGTTCCTATTGATAATTTTCTCCTTATTTAGGAGATATAACTTTCTTTGTTCTTAAAGAGAGTAATGAAACTTTGTCTCCTTATGACAACTTAGAATTGGGATTTGACCTGCAACAAATGTTTCTGGCTGTGTTTTTCTCCAAAGCATTCTACAGAATTTGATAGATAATAATGGGTGCTGCCATTTGTGGTTTTCCAGCAGAGCATATCATATAGTCAGGACTGCACAACATGCAGTCATCTACTGATAGAAACCTATTCAGATTATGCCAACCATCTAGTTGCTGAACATTTCCTCCTCTATTCAATCAAGTGAATGTAGAAAGATTGGAGAAGTCTCAGATTTAGTTGGATCCAAATCATAAACAGAGTATTCACCAAACAACTGTGGTGGCAGGAAGTGTTTCCCAGAGACACATACTTTTCTAATCATTTTTCCTGACAATGAGACAGCTCTCAGAATGCAGAGGTTGTAAGGTTCTTATTAATAGGCTGGCAAGTGCATTGCATAAGCCAGGTCTACATCACAAAAATGCACACCAGGAGCTAAAATGCATACTTCTTTGTTCTTAGTTTATGAAGTACTGGTTGAGAACATTTTGGGACTTCGTTGTTGCCTTTCAAGAGGGCATGGTATTCAAAATATCACAGGGACTAAGGTTTATGAAAGAGAAACTTTCTGGGGCACACTGTACACTCTCATAAATAGAATTGGGGGTCCAAACTCAATGTTGTCCCATGTACCCACAATGTTAAATTGAACACCAAGAGATGAAGGCAAACACTGCTGCAGGTGGCCCTGGGTGTACTCAGTTTGTTATACTTTGCATGATTGTAAACATCATTTATTAAAGACACCAGACAGTACATAAATTTCCTTCTGCAGTTATCAGTCATAATGCACAGTGGCTGTGAAAATTCTGGTTTTCCTGTATCACTATGAACCTAGGTTCATTACTAAAGAATATTTTTTCAGACGTTGGTTCCATTTTGGGTATGTCTTAAGAGATGCTATGTAGGGATTGGTGAATGATGGCATGTTCTGAGTTTTGGCAACAATATGAGAATTCTTTGAATCTGATGTTAGTGTGGGGATGATTCAAGATGCCTATTTCAAATAAGCATAATGAAGACATGAAATCAGGGACATTAATTATGTGGAAGGATTGGTGTGGATGCCTGTATTTTCAACAAATAAGAACTTGAAATGTCAAAATGCTGTAGGATCTGCCTTTCCTGTGCTGTTAGTCCTATCAAAACTTCCAAATTGCTGATGCTTTCTGTTTTTCATCTTCACATTTTAACCATACTGAATATTCAGGTTTGCATTGTAACAGACATGCTGTTGTTTAGATTTCTGATGCTGTGCTCCACATTTTATATCCAGAGGCCTCATTCAGTGGTCCATATGCAAATTGAAATTCACGTGTGTTCCTGTTGTGGTGAAGGAGAGCCTGTACAAAAAAAGTCATATATCACGAAAGCTAAATCTGCATATTCTTAGTGAGATGTCACTTGTAAGCTTCAGGATAGAGACAGAAAAGCGGGAGAAAAGTCAGTCAAAAGTCAGTCATTGCACTTGTGTTCAGTAACTATCCTTGGTTACATAACAGTCTGGACCCTACTACTAGCTGTATTTCCATAACACCTTGCAGTGGAAGAAATTTCCTGGAATGTTTCAGGACAGCATGCACAAGCACTCTCTTTTACAGACCCGCCACACAAGCTGTTTTCCTCTCCAAGACCCGTCCATCTTTAGTGCAGAAGAAATATTCTTTCCTTCTCAATGTTTGAATATTCAAACTCAAATCTTTCTACCATTCTTCTCTTTCTGCCAGATGCATTTTCAAATTTGGTGTGATGCCCTGTAACTTTGTGCTCATCCTGTTCTCAACAAGCACTATTTTCATCCCTAAATTCATAATTTGGAGGATCACAGTTCCACAGTGTGTGACCCTAGCCTGCATTTGGCATCCTGAAGCCTTTGAATAAGTTTTCCTTGGAAATATGCAGAGGGATCTTGTTCAGACATTCGATATGCAGGTAAATAATATTAAAATTTCAGTGAAGACACATTTTGAAAATGAATCTGTATCAAATGGTGAGTTGATGTACCCCTTGGTATCTCATAGCAAGAGAATTTATTAGTTCACCTGAATTGTAAGACAACGGCACACCTGATGGGGCCTAGTGGTTAGAGTGAGAATGGAAGGTCTCTCCCAGATTGCCAGGAACTTGATAGCCCCAATCATAAATGTTTAGTGATGAACACCCCCTTCCAAATATTTGTGAGGTTAGCCACTCCGCAGTGGTGCTAAGAAGTTCTAAATCCCAGGTTCCAGCTGTCTCCAATTGGGGCATTTGTGGAAAGGTGGCGCATCACAGCAGAATTGGTGTGTTGTTTCCCAATTCAAACTTCACCGAACTCAGCAAGCAATACAGCATGCTACTCTTTCCTGAGATGTCCTTGGCCATCATTTGTGTGGTTGTTAAATCCCTAGGCTTGATTCCTGACACCACAGTGTACTGAGTGTGTCCAGAGAAGGAGGACTGTCAGGATAGGTCCATGCCCCTGTGTCCTGCATTTGGCTTGGACACCCACTGGCTCTCAGGAACTTCTCCATCTCCCCAGATTCTCTACACCTTGCCAGACCAATTGCCTGCAGGTGATCTTCATTCCCAGAAAATAATAATGTCTCTTGAAGTCCAGTGAGCAGATCCTCTCACAGAGACACGGACAGTATGAAAACCAGTCAGGTTTCAAAAGGGTAACCTATTTTTAAGAAGCCCTATGTCTCAAAGCACAAGGGGACACAAGCTCTACACAACCTGATACCTCTTCTCCTCTGTTTAGATGTAAATATCACTTGGACCAACAAAAGACCACTTTGAGTCACCTGCTTTCTCTTCACACTACCAGCACACATTTAAATGAGATTTCCAGGAAGAAATTCTGGTTTCCATGGCAACTGTGATGGCATTGAACTGTCATATATCATGTCTGTGAATTAAGGAGGTATATGCTTGCAGCTATGATTAAAACCAAGCGATTCTTGGAAACTGAAGTTGCTCAAGACACAACAACAAGCCCTGGGAAGAAAAAGAACCTGCATTCTCCTACACGAGCCAGAAAATCTCACACCCCTCCAAACCAAATTCCCCCATGCCATCTCCTTCCCCTATGCATACTGTAGATATCCCCTGTCTTCCTCTCATGTATAACAAGCACAGGAAAAAATATAGATATTTCTTGAGTGGAATCAAAATCAGGGTAGCATCATTTTGTGGAAATATGAAGTATTCAGAGTTCAATGGAGATCTTTGTGCAATCATTCTCACTCCAATGAATTTTGAGAAACATTCCTGTAAGCATATCTACTGGAAGTTTGAAAACTGAATGCAGATGCTTTTTTTGAGCAAATATTCATGGATTCACAGATTCTTTGAGCCATCACTTTGTCCCATTCCCTATACATATTTACACACTGTTCCTAACCAAGCTGTGGAGACATTCACCAATTATGAGAAGAGACTTTTCACAGGAAAACCAACATTTTCAAACACCAACTTACCTGAGTTGGAAAGCAAGGTCAAGGACCTCCACTGGTGTATGCATTTAACCAAACTGTTAAGTGTTTCCTCAAGAGACAGGCCAGCAGGAATGAAAAGGAAGAGACAGGTGTGAGCCATTTGTGAGGGTGTTTTTTGCTCAGGTCTGTAAGATTTCTTCAATTTCCTGTGGTCCCAAAGATCAGTTGATACAATATTTTCTACAATGACCAATATCTGTTACTGTCACACACTTCCATGGTTCCCTCTGATAATTGTCTCCTCAGGTATGATCTAAAGCTCTCTTTGATCCTCAAGGGACAGGGATGAAACTTTGTCTCCTCATAACTGCTTAGACATTGGGATTTGACCTGCAACAAATATTTCTGGCTGGGTTGTTCTCCAAAGCATTCCACAGAAACTGGTAGATATTATTATGCTCTGCCTTGAGTGGTTCACTCCAGAGCACATCACAAAATTAGGACAGCACAACATGCACTCATCTACTTTTAGGAGCCTCTTCAGGTAATGTCAACCCCCCAGTTTCTTAACCTTTCTTCCTCTATTCAATGAAGTGAAATGATAAAATGGTTGGATAAGTCTCAGATTTAGTTGGACAATAATTCTCAAGAGAATATCAAGCAAGCAACTCTGGTGGCAGGAAAAATGATTCCCACAAACATGCACTTCTCCAATCACTATTTCTGACGTGAGACAGCTCTCAGAATGCAGAGTTTGTAAAGTTCTTATAAATTGACTGGCAAGTACATTGCATAAGTAAGTTCTACAGCATGACAATGCACACCAGCAACTAAAATGCATTATTCTGTGGTCTTGGTTTCTGAGGTTCCAGGTGAGAACGTTTTGGGACTTCATTGTTGTCTTTCAAGATGGAATGACATTCAAAATATCACCAGGACTAGGGTTTCTTAAAGAGAAGCATTCTGGGCACATTGCACTCCCTCAGAAAAAGATTTGGTGGTCTGCACCTCAACGTTGTCTCACATAACCACAATATAAAATTGAATACCAAGAGATGTAGACAAAAGAAGCTGCAGGTGCCCTGACTCTACTCAGTTTGTTGTGCTTTGCATAATTGTAGACATCATTTATTAAAGACTCCTATGAATTGGCACAGAATACATAATATTACTTCTGCTATTTTGAGTCACAATTCACAGGGGCTATGTGAATCCTGTTATCCCTGTATAACTGGAGACCCAAGTTCATTACAAATGAAGTATTTTTTTCAAATCTTGGTTCCCTTTGAGGGATGTCTTAAGAGATTCTGTGTAGGGATGTATGAAAAATGGTATTTCTGATTTTTATCAAGAAAATGAGAATGATTTGATTCAGATCTTAGGGCAGGAATGAACCATGAAAGTCTATTTAAGATAATCCTATTTAAGGAATGAAACCAGGGACATTAGTTAGGTGGCAGAATTGGTGTGGATGCCTATATTTTCTACAAATAAGGACCTGGAATGCCAAAATGCTATAAGATCTGCTTTTAACACACCTTAAGTCCTATCGCAACTTCCATACATCTCTTGCTTACTGTTCTGAAATTTCAGATTTTACATGTATTGTGTCAGCATTTTTCCATTGTAACAGACATGTTTTTGTTTAGATTTGTGATGTTGTGCTGCACACTTTATTTTCAGAGGCCTCATTCAGTGGTTCATATGCAAATATGTACTTGTGTAAATAGAAGTGCCTGGATATTCATGCTGTTGTGAAGGACGGCCTGTCCTAAAAAGTCATATATCAGAATAGCTAAATCTCCATATTCTTAATAATCTTGTAATCTTCAGGGTATAGTCAGGAAAGTGGGAGGGCCTTTTTGTCCTCAGTCATTGCACTTGTGTTCAGTAACTATCCTTGGTAATAGAACAGTCTGGTCCCTACTAATTTCTGTAATTCCATAGCACCTTGCATTGGAAGAAAATTCCAGGAAAGTTTCAGGAGACCATGCACAAGTGCACTCTCTTTTAGAGACCCACAACAGAAGATGTTTTCCTCTCCAAAACCCATCTATCTTTAGTGCAGAAGAAATACTCTTTCTTCCTCAATGCTTGAATATTCAAACTCAAATTTCTCTACCATTCCTCTCTTCCAAATGCATGTTCAAATTTCGTTTGATGCCCTGTAACTTTGTGCTCATCCTGCACTCAACAGGCACTATTTTTATCCCTAAATTCATAATTTGGAGGATCATAGTTCCACGGTGTGTGACCCTTGCCTGCATTAGGCATTTTCAAGACTTTGAATAAGGTTTCCTTGGAAATATGCAGAGGGATCTTGTTCAGACATTCGATATGCAGGTAAGTAATATTAAACTTTTAGTGAAGGCACATTTTGAAAATGATTCTGTATCAAATGGTGAATTGAAGTGCTCCTTGGAATGACATGGCAAAACAATGTATGAGTGCACCTGAATTATAAGACAAGGGCACACCTGGTGGAACTTTGTGGGTGGAGTGAAAAGGAAGGTATCTCTAGGATTACCAAGAACTTGATAGCCCCAACATAAATGTTTTGTGGTGAACATACCCCACAAATTTTTGTGAGATCAGCCACTCCTCAGTGGTGCTAAGAAGTCCTAAACCCCAGGTTCCACCTATCTCCAGTAGGGGCATTTGTGGAAAGGTGGAGCATCAGAGCAGAATTGGTGTTTTGTTTCCCAATTCAAATTTCACCCATCCCAGCAAGCAATACAGCATGCTACTTTCCCCTGAGATGTCCTTTGTGTGGTTGTTAAATCCCTAGGCCTGATTCCTGACACCACAGTGTACTGAGTGAGTTCAGAGAAGGAGGACTGTCAGGATAGGTCCATTCCCCTGTGTCCTGCAGTTGGCTTTGACACACACTGGCACTCAGGAACTTCCCCATCTCCCCAGATCCACTATTCTTTGTTGGTTCAATTGCCTGTAGGTGGTCCACATTCCCAGAAAATAATAATGTCTATTGAAGTCTAATGAGCAGATTATCCCACGGAGATATTGACAGTATGAAAACCTGTCAGGATTCAATAGGCTCACCTATTTTTGATGAAGCCCTATATCTCAAACCACAAGGCAACATGAGCTCTATACAAAGTGATACCTCTTCTCCTGTATTCACATTTAAATATCACATTTGTGGCCAACAAAAGACCCCTTTGACTCACGTGATATCTCTTCCCATTTCCCAGCACTCATGGAAATGAGCTTTCTTTGAAAGGTCATGAAAAAGAGACAGAACCTGAAGAAATTCTGGATGCCATGGCACCCATGAGGACTTTGGGCTGTCATATGGCATTTCTGTGATTTAAGTTGGTATATGTAGTTCAGCTATAATAACAACCAAGCCATTCTTGGAAAACCAATTTTCTCAAGACAATACAAGCCCTGGAACATAAAAGAACCTGTATTTGCTTACATGATCCAGAAATTAAAAGGCACTCAAAACCAAATTCCCCATGCAAGACCCATCCACTCTGGATACTGTAACTATCCACTAACTTGCTCTCATGCATCGAAAGGACAGTTATATCATTTAGACATTTATTGAGTCTAATCAAAATCAGGGTAGGAGCATTTTGTGGGTATATGAAGTCTTCAAAGATCAATGGATGGAACTTTGCACAAACATTCACACAGCAAAGAATGTTAGAATTTACTGTAAACATATGTACTGCAAGTTTTAAATTTAATGCAGATGATTTTTTTGAACAAATATTATTCATGGATTCAGAGATTCTTTGAGCCATCACCTCATCCCTTTCATTATACAAAATGACACACTGCTTCTCACAAAGACTTTGAGACATTCCCTAATTAGGAAAACAGACTTTTCCCAGGAAAAAAAATTCAAGTACCAACTTACATGAGGTGGAAAACAAGGTTGAGAACTTATACTGGTGTATGCATTTGACCCAGCTGGTTAGAATTTTCTCATGGGAAAGGTCAGCAGCTATGAAAAGAAAGAGACAGTCGTGAGACATTTGTGATGGTAAGTGTTTTGTGCTCAGGTCTGTAAGATTCCTTCAATTTCCTGTGGTCTCAAAGATCAGAAGATATAATAATTCCTACAATGACCAAAATCTCCTACTTTCACACACATCCATGATTCCCTCTGATAATTGTTTCCTCATTTAGGAGACATAATTCTCTTTGATCATAAAGAGACAGGGATGAAACTTTGTCTCTTCATGACTACATAGAAATTGGGACTTGACATGCAACAAACTTTCTGGCTGGTTTGTTTCCCAAGGGTACTACAGAATTTGAAAGGTATTTTTGGGCTCTGAATTGGGTGGTTTTCCTACAGTTCATATCACAATCTCAGAACTGATCAACATGCAGTAATCTACTATTAGGAGCCTAATCAGATTATGCCAACCCTCCAGTTTCTGAACTTTTCCTTCTCTATTCAATCAAGTACTCTTAGAATGGTTAGACAAGATTTAATTGCACATAAATTCTAAAGACAGTATTCCGAAAGCAACTCTGGTGGCAGGAAAATTTTTTCCCAGAGACAGAGACTTCTTCTTTCATTATTTCCGAAGATAATACAACTCTCAGAATGCAGATGTTCTAAAATTCTTCTTAGTTGGCTGGCAAGTGCATTGCCTGAGCAAGTTCTGCAGCATGACAATGCACCCCTAGAGCTAAAATGGATTTATAGTTCTTGGTTTATGAAGGTCCAGTTGAGAAAATTTGGGACTACATTGTTGCATTTCAAGAGGAAATGACATTCAAAATATCATGGGCATGAGGGTTTTGGAAAGAGAAACCCTCTGGGCCACACTGCACTTTCTGAGCAATAAAGTTGGGGGTCCAGAGCTCAATAGTGTCTCACATACCCACAACATCAAATTGAACAACAGATGTAGACAAAATACAGCTGCAGGTGGCACTGACTGTACTCAGTTTATGGGGCTTTGCATGATTGTATGCATCATTTATTAAAGACTTGTATGAATTGGCTTAGTATACATAAGTTTATTTCAAGTTATCAATTCGAATTCACAGGGCCTTGTAAATCCGTGTTTCCCTGAGTCACTGGTGACCCAGCATCATTATTACTAAACTATATTTTAGACGTGTTTTCCCTTTGAGGGGTGTCTTAAGAGATGCTATGTATGGATGGATGAAAGATGGTATGTTCATTTTTGGTCAAGAAAATAAGAATGATTTGATTCTCATATTAGGGCTGGTATAACCACAGACTATTTTAAATAATCCTATTGATCAAATAAAACCAGGGTCATTATTTAAATGGCAGGATTGGTATGCATGCCTCTATTTTCTAGAAATTAGGACTTAAAATGTCAAAATGCTATAGGATCTGCTTTCCCTGCATGTAAAGTCATATCACATCTTCAATACCTCTGTTTCATTCTCTATTACAACTTCAGACTTTATAGGTATTCTATCAACATTTTTGCTTTATAACAGACATGCTGTTCTTTAGATTTGTGCAGTTGAGCTGCACAATTCATTTCCAGAAGCCTCATTCAGTGTTACCTATGCAAATTTGTACTGGTGTAAATGGAAATGCATGGGTGTTCTGTAGTGAAGAAGAGCCTGTCATACATCAAAAGTCATACATCAGTATAGCTAAATCTGCATATTTTTAATGAGATATTCCTGTGTAAGCTTCAGGGTAGAGGCAGCAATATGGGAGGGCATTTAGGTCCTCAGTCAATGCAATTGTGTCCAGAAACTATCCTTGATTGCACATCAACATGGCCCCTACTAATTGCTGTATTCCATAGATCTTGCATCAGAAAAAAGTTTGAGGAATGATTTTGGAGTCAACAGACAAGTACAATCTCTTTTTGAAGTTGTTTTCCTTTTCAAAAGCCATCTACCTTTAGTGCAGAAGAAATATTCTTTCCTACTCCCTGTATGAATTTTGAAGCTCCAGTCTTTCTACCATTCCTCTCCAAAAGACTGATACAGATTCAATTCTCATGTGATGTCCTGTTCTATTGTGAACATCCTGCTTTCAACAGGCACTTCTTTCATCCCTAAATTCATGTTTTTGGAATATAAAGAACTGCAGTATATGACCATGCCTGTAGTCAGCACTATCAAGCTGTTGGTTAAGGTGTCCATGAAAAAGTGCAGAGGCTTCTTGTTCAGACTGTTGATATGCTGTTCAAGAATAATAATCTTTCAGTGAAGATATATTTTCATAAAGTTCCTCTGCCAATGGGTGAGTTGAAGTACCCCTGAATCTCATAGTATGAAAATTCCTGAGTGTACCAGATTTGTAAGGCAATGGCAGATAGAGGGGGCCTACTCTGTGACATGAGCATGGAAGGTCTCTCCAGGATTACTAGCAATGTGATGGCCTCAATCCAAAGTCTATACTAATGAACACCCTCCTTCAAATGTTTGTGAGATCAGCCACTCCTCAGCGGTACTAAGATATCCTGAATCCCAGGTTCCAGCTCTCTCCAGTAGGGATATTTGTGGGAAGGTATAGCATCACAGCAGAGTTGGTGTGCTTTTCCCAATTCAAACTCTACCCAACCCAGCAAGCAACCCTGCATTCTTCACTTCCCTGAGATGTCTTTGTCCATTTGAGTGGTTTCTAAAACCCTGGGCCTGATTCCTGACACTACAATGTATTGAATGAGTCCAGACCATCAGGGTTGTGAGCACAGATACATGCCCTTGTTGCCTGTGTTTGGCGTGAACACCCACTGGTCCTCAGGAACTTCCCCATCTCCTCTGATCTACTGTAACTTGTGGGAATATTGCCTGCAGGTGGTCCCCACTCCCAGATAATACTAATGTCTTTTGAACTCAAATCAGCACATAGTCCCAATGAGACACAGTCTGGTCCAAAACCGGTCAGGTTTCAATAGGTTAAACTTCCTAGGATGAAGTCCTATGTCTCATAGCACAAGGGGGCACAAGCTCTACAGAATATGATACCTCATCTCCAGTGTTCAGATATAAAGATCACATGTGTGGCCAACAGAAGACTTCTTTGACTCAACTGCTTACTCGTTCCAATTCCCAGCACTCATAGAAATAAGCTTTCTTGGAAAGATCCTGAACAGTAGCCAGAACCTGAAGATATTCTCATTGTCATGGCAACCATGATAGCATTAGACTGTCATATGGCATTTCTGAGAATGAAGGTGTGACATACAGTGCAGCTACGATAACAACCAAGCCGTTCTTGGAAACCCAATTTGCTCAAGCACAACAAGCCCTGGAAAGAAAAAGAACTTGTATTCTCCTACATGAGCCAGAGAATTCTCTGCCCTCCAAACCAAATACCCCCGTGCCAGCCCTTTCCATGCTGCATGCAGTAACTATCCTCTATTTTGCTCTCATGCATCACAAACACACGGAAAAATTTTACAAATATCTTGAGTGGAATCAAAGTCAGCGTAGCAGCATTTTGTGGGGATATGTAATCTTCACCGTTCAATGGATGGACCTTTGCTCAAATTCTTCACTGCATAAAATGTTGAGAGAAATTCCTGTAAACGTATGTCCTGGAAGTTTGAAAACTGAATGGTGATTTTTTTTTTGAACGAGTATTATTCATAGATTCAGAGATCCTTTGATTCGTCACCTTGTCCCATTCTTTATACAAATTTACACACTATTCCTCACCAAGTTGCTGAAACATTCGCTAATTAGGAAAACAAACTTTTCACAGGAAAACCAACATTTTCAAGCACCAACTTACCTGAGATGGAAAGGAAGGTCCAGTAGCTACACTGGTGTATGCATCTGACCCAGCTGGTTAGAACTTTCTCAGGGGAAAGAGAGCAGGAATGAAAAAAAAGAGAAAGTTGACAGCCATTTGAGTGGTAAGTGTTTTGTGCTCAGGTGTGCAGGATTCTTCCATTTCCTGTGGTCCCAAGGAAAAGAGGATATAATAATTCCTATAATTATCAATATCTCCTACTGACACACACTCCACAGTAACCTCAATAATTGTCTCCTTATTTAGGAGGTACTACTCTCTTGGATGTTACAGGGACAGGAATGAATCTTTGTCTTCTCATGACCACTTAGAAATTGGGATTTGACATTCAACAAAGGTTTCTGGCTAAGTTATATTCCCTACCATACTACAGAATTTGAGAATTATATTAGGGCTTTACACTAGGTGGTTTTCCTGGAGTTTATATCACAATGTCAAGACAGCACCATCACTCCAGTTTCTGAATCTTTCCTCCTCTATTCAATCAAGTACTCTTAGGTTGGATAAGTCTCAGATTTAATTTCACGTAAACTCTAATGAGAGTATTCAGCAAACAACTCAAAGGGCAGAAAATTGTTGCCCAGAGACATAGACTTCTTCAATCATTATTTCTGAAGAGAAGAAAATTCTAGGAATGCAGATCTTCTAACCTGCTTCTTACTAGGCTGGCAAGTGAATTGCATAAGGAAATTCAGCTCATGACAATGCACACCCAGAGCAAAATGCATTTTTATATTCTTGGTTTATGAATGTCCAGTTGAAAACATTTTGGGACTACATTGTTGCCTTTCAAGAGGGAATGACATTCACAATATCACGGTGACTATGCTTTTTGAAGATAAACCTTCTGGGGCATACTGCACTCTCTGAGAAAAAGAGTTGGGGATCTGCAGCTCAATGTTGTCCCACATACCAACAGCATCAAATTGAAGAACAACAGATGTAGGCAAAACAAAGCTGCAGGTGGCCCTGGCTGTACTCAATTTGTGACTTGCATGATTATAGATATCATTTATTAAATACTTGCATGAATTGGCACAGAATACATAAGTTCACTTCAGGAGTCATAGTTCTGATCCCATAGGACCTTGTACATCAGTGTTTCCCTGAGGCACTGGCGATCCAGTATTATTATTACTAAAGTATCTTTTAACTGTGTTTTCCCTTTGAGGGGTGCCTTCAGAGATTATGAATATGGATGTGGTAGGATGGCAAGTTCTGACTTTTATAAAGAAAATATGAATGATTTGATTCTGATGTTAGTGCAGGGATGACTAAAGAATGACTATTTAAAATAATCGTATTGATGAAATGAAACCAGGGACATGAGTTAGGTGGCAGTATTGGTGGGCATGCTGTATTTTCTAGAAATTAGGATTTGAAATGTCAAAATTCTATAGGATTGGCTTTTCCTGCACATAAAATCCTATCACAAATTCCATTCCTCTGTTCCTTTCTGTTTTTCGAGGTAAGACTTTGCAGATATTGTATCTTCATTTGCATTGTAACAGATATATTATTATTATTTAGACTTGTGATGTTGAGCTTCACACTTCATTTCCAGAAGCCTCATTCAGTGGCCCCTATGCAAATTTATACTGGTGTAAATGGAAATGCCTTGGTGTTCACTGTATTTTTAAAGTATTTATTTATTTAATTATTGTCTTATTGACTCAATGAACACAAATGGAGTACAGCTATTGTTTCTCTGGTTGAACACAAAGTAGAATCACACCATCTGTGCATACATACATGTCCAAATGGCAATGATGTCTGTCACACATTCTGTTATTATTCTTACCCCCCCACCCCGACTCCACCCCTCCCTTCCCTGTATGCTATGTATCCTTGCTCCATTTTCGCCACCCTTCCCCCAGACATTATGCATCATCATTCATTTATCAGAGAGACAATTCGGCCTTTGGATTTTGGGGATTGTCTGATTTCAATTAGCATAACAATCTCCACCATCATCCATTTACCTACAAATGCCATAATTTTATTCTTTATGACTGAGTAATATTCCATTGTGTATATATACCACATTTTCTTTATCCACTCGTCTATTGAAGGATATCTAAGTTGGTTCCACAATCTAGCTATTATGAATTGAGCAGCTATGAACAGATGTGGCTTCATCACTGTAGTAATCTGATTTTAAGCCTTTGGGTATAGGCCAAGGAGTGGGATAGCTGGGTCAAATGGTGGATCCATTCCAAGTTTTCTAAGGAATCTCCACACTGCTCTCCAGGGTGGCTGAAACAACGTGCATTCCCACCAGGAATGTATGAGTGTACCCTTTTCCCAACATCCTCACTAACACCTGTTGTTGCATGTACTCTTAATGGAAGACATTCTAATTGGGGTAAGGTGAAATCTTAAGGTGGTTTTGATTTGCATTTCTTTTATAACAAGGCATGTTGAACATTTTTTCATAAATCTGTTGATTGCTTGTAGATTTTCCTCTGTGAAGTGTGCGTTCATTTCCTTGGCCCATTTATTGATTGGGTTATTAGTGTTCTTGGTGTAAAGATTTTTGAGTTCTTTGTAGATTCTGGAGATTAGTGCTCTATCTGAAGTGTGTGTAGCAAAGATTTTCTCCCACTCCGAAGGCTCTCTCTTCACATTGCTGATTATTTCCTTTGCTGAGAAAAAGCTTTTTAGTTTGATTCTATCCCAATCATTGATTCCTGCTTTTATTTCTTGTGCTTCGGGAGTCATGTTAAGGAATTCTGGTCTTAGGCCAACGTGATGAAGATTTGGACCTATTTTCCTTTCTATTAGGTGAAGAGTCTCTGGTCTATTTTCTAGGTCCTAGATCCACTTTGAGTTAATTTTTGTACAGGCTGAGAAATATGGGTTTAATTTCATTTTGCTGTATATGGATTTCCAATTTTCCCAGCACCATTTGTTGAAGAGGCTGTCTTTTCCCCACTGTATGTTTTTGGCTCCTTTGTCAAGTATGAGATGCCTGTATTTATGTGGGTTTGTCTCTGTGTCCTCTATTCTGTACCATTGATCTACCTGTCTATTTTGGTGCCAATACCATGCTGTTTTCAATACTATTGCTCTGTAGTATAGTTGAAGGTCGGGTATTTGGATACCCCCTGCTTTGCTCTTCTTGCTAAGAATTGCTAAAGCAATTCTGGGTCTCTTATTCCTCCCAATGAATTTCATGATTGCTTGCTCTATTTCTATGAGGTCCATCATTGGGATTTTTTTTTGGAATTGCATTGAATTTCTATAGCACTTTTGGAAGTGTGACTATTTTGACAATATTAATTCTGACTATCCAAGATCATGGGAGATCTTTCCATCTTCTCAGATGCTCTTTAACTTCTTTCTTTAGTGTTCTGTAATTCTCATTGTAGAGGTCTTTCTCTTCTTTTGTTAGATTGATTCCCAAGCATTTTGTTTTAATTGAGGTTATTGTGAATGGGGTAATTTTCCTAATTTCTCTCTCAGAGGATGCATCACTTACGAATAAAAATGCATTAGATTTATGAGCATTAATTTTATATCATGCTACTTTACTGAATTCATTTAAGAGTTCCAGAAGTTTTCTTTTGGAATTCTTAGGGTCTTCTAAATAGAGTCATGTCATCAGCAAATAGGGATAGTTTGATCTCATCTTATCCTATTCGTATTTTTCTAATTTCTTTGGTCTCTCTAATTGCTCTGGCTAGAGTTTCAAGAAGAATGCTGAATAGTAGTGGTGAAAGAGGGCATCCCAGCCTTGTTCCAGTTCTCAGGGGGAATGCTTTCAATTTTTCTCCATTTAGAATGATGTTAGCTGTGGGCTTAGCATAGATGGCCTTTACAATGTTAAGGAATGTCCCCACTATCCCTATTTTTTCTAGTGTTTTGAGCATGCGGTGGTGTTGTATTTTATCAAATGCTTTCTCTGCATCTTTTGAAACAATCATATAGTTCTTGACTTTAAGTCTGTTGATGTGGTGAATTACATTTTTGATTTCCGGATGTTCAACCAACATTACATCACTGGGATGAAACCCACTTGATCATGGTGCACTATTTTTTTTAATATGCTTTTGTATGCAATTTACTAAAATTTTTTAAGAATTTTTGCATCCATGTTCGTTAGGGATATTGGTCTGAAATTTTCTTTCCTCGATGTGTCCTCTGGTTTTGGTATCAGGGTGATATTAGCTTCATAGATTGAGTTTGGAAGGGTTCCCTCCTCCTCTATTTTATGAAATACTTTGAGGAGTTTTGGAATGAGCTCTTCTTTGAAGGTCTTGTAGAACTCAGCTGCGAATCCATCCGGTCATGAAATTTTCTTTGTTGGTAGGTTTTTGATGTCTTCTTCCATTTCATTGCTTGAAATTGATCTATTTAAGTTGTGTATGTCCTCCAGATTCAGTTTGGGTGGCTCATATGCCTCTAGGAACCTGTTGATGTTTTCGAAGTTTTCTATTCTGTTAGAGTAGAAATTTTCAAAGTAACTTCTTATTTTGTTGTGTATTTCAATTTTGTCTCTTGTAATTTTTTCATTTCCTTCACAAATTTTAGTAATTTGGAGTTTCTCTCTCCTTCTCTTCAGTAGCGAGGCTGAGTTTATCAATTTTGTTTATTTTTTCAGAGAGCCAACTTTTTGTTTTGTCAATTTTTTGAATTGTTTCTTTTGATTCAATTTCATTGATTTCAGCTCTAATTTTGATTATTTCCTGTCTTCTGCTACTTTTGGTGATGATCTGGTCCTCTTTTTCTAGGGATTTGAGCTGTAGTGCGAGATCACTAATTTGTTGACTTTTCATTCTTTTATTAAATACACTCCATGCAATGATTTTTCCTCTTACTACTGCTTTCATAGTGTCCCAGAAATTTTGATATGTTGTATCTTTGTTCTCATTGTCTTCTAAGAATCTTTTAATTTCCCCCTAATGTCTTCTGTTATTTATGCATCATTCAATAGCATATTAATTAATCTTCAGGTTTTGAGTAGTTTCTGTTTTTAACGTCAACACTGATATCTAATTTCATTCCATTATGATCTGATAGTATACAAGGTAGTATCTCTATGTTTTTATGTTTGCTAAGAGTAGCTTTGTGGCATAACATGTGGTCTATTTTAGAGAAGGAACCATGAGCTGCTGAGAAGAAAGTGTATTCGCTTTTTGATGGATGGAGTATTCTATATATGTATGTTAAGTCCATATTAGTGATTATGTCATTGAGTCCTATGTTTTCTTTGTTCAAATTTTGCTTGGGAGATCTGTCCAAAGGTGAGAGAGGAGTGTTAAAATCCCCCAGTATTATTGTGTTTTGTTCTATTTGGTTCCTGAAATTGAAAAGGATCTGATTGACATACATGGATGAAATATTATTTGGTGCATAAACATTTATGATTGTTATGTCTTGCTGATTTATGCTTCCTTTAAGCAGTATGAAATGTCCTTCTTTATCCCTTCTGATTAAGTTAGTCTTGAAGCCTGCTTTATCTGAAATGAGGATGGAAACTCCTGCTTTTTTACTCAGTCCATATGCATGGTATGTTTTTCCCAACCTTTCACCTTTTTCTGTGGGCACATTTTTCTATGAGATGAGTCTCTTGAAGGCAGCATATTTTGGGGTTTTTCTTCTTAATCCAATCTGCCAGTCTATGTCTTTTGATTGATGAGTATAGGCCATTTACATTCAGGGTTATTATTGAGATATGACTTGTATTTCCTGCCATTTTAGCTTTTGGGGGGTTTTTAGCTTAACTTTTTTTCTCCTTTGATTGACTCTTTCCTTAGGATAATTCCTCCTCACGTTGACTGAGATTTTTGTTTTTCATTTCTTTCTCTTCGAATATTTTGTTGAGAATCTTTTGTAGGTCAGGCTTTATCTTTCTGAATTCTTTAAGCTTTTGTCTATCATGGAAGGATTTTATTTCATCATCAAGTCTGAAGGTAAGTTTTCCTGGGTATATGATTCTTGGTTGGCTTCCATTTTTTTTTCAGAGCTTGAAATATATTGTTCCAGGCCCTTCTTGCTTTTAGGGTCTGGGCTGTGAAATCTGCTGATATTCGTAATGATTTACCCCTGTACGAAATCTGATGTTTTTCTCTCACCGCCTTTAAAATTCTATCTTTGTTTTGAATGTTAGGTATTTTCATTATAATGTGCCTTGTTGTGGATCTGTTGAACTTCTGTGTGCTTGGTGTCCTGTAAGCTTCTTGTAATTGATTTTTCATCTCATTCTTCATATTTGGGAAATTTTCTGATATTATTTCATTGAACAGATTATTCATACCCTTGGTTTGTATCTCTGTGCCTTCCTTAATCCCAATTATTCTTAAATTTGGTCTTTTCTTGATGTCCCATATTTCTTGGAGATTTCGTTCATGATTCCTAACCATCTTCTCTGTTTGTTCGACTTTGTTTTCAAGATTAAATATTTTGTCTTCATTGTCTGAGGTTCTGTCTTCCAAGTGATCTATTCTGTTTATTATGCTTTCTATTGAGTTTTTAACTTGTTTTTTTGTTTCCTTCATTTCCTTGTTTCCTTCAAGCATTTCTGTTTTTTTTCCTCAGAACTTCTTTCTCTTTATTGAAATGATTTTTTGCTTCCTGCAATTGCTCTATTAGCTGATTATTTATAGCCTGAATTTGCTCTCTCTTCACATCATTCTCTTCTAGGATCATTTTAATTATGAACATTCTGAACTCCCTTACTGTAATTCCTTCTACCATGGTGTCCTTGGGTTCCTTTGATATATCATCTAGATTTGTTTGGGACACTTTCTTCCCGTGTTTTCACATGTTGATCATGTATCTTCCCCTTTAGTAGTGCAAGTCAGAGGGATTGTAATTTTCCTGTAAAGACTTAAAATATCCCTGCAGATTTCCAGTAACTCTCCTGATGTTTGAGAGGTGCTTTTTCAATAGGTGACCCAAGAAAGCTGCTGTGCCACTTCCTTCGTGATGGGAATGATCAATGCTTCTGGGAAGAGGCAGCAGCCAGAGCCAGAGACTCCAGCCCCTCTAGGCCAGACTGCCTAGGAGATGCCGGGCAGTGGCGGAGAAGACTGGAGCTCAGCTCTGAGGACTCAGGCAGTCCCAGATGGTCAACCTCTGCCAGCAAAGCGCCAGAGCAAGAGACTCCATCCCCTCCAGGCCAGACTACCCTGCAGTGGTGAGGAAGACCTGAGCTCAGCTCTATGGACTCAGGAAGTCCCAGATGGTCGCTCTATGCCAGGGAACCTGCAAAATGGCGCTGAAGGGTCCAAACTCACTGCTGTAGCCAGAGACTCCATACCCTCCCGGCGAGACCTTCCCAGGAGATGCCACTCAGTGGCGGCGAAGACGAGAGCTCAGCTCTGCAGACTCAGGCAGTTCCAGATGGTCGCTCTCTGCCAGGGAAGCTGCAAAATGGTGCCAAAGTGTGCACACTCACCGTTGGAGCCAGAGACTCCAGCCCCTCCAGGCCAGACTGCACAGGAGACACTGTGCAGTGGCAGGAAAGACCCTTGGTGTTCATTCTGTGGTGAAGGAGAGACTGTCTTCAAAAGTCATACATCAGGATAGCTAAATCTGCATATTCTTAATGAGTTATCCTGTGTAAGCTTCAGGGTAGAGGCAGCAATATGGGAGGGTCTTTAGGTCCTCAGTCAATGCACATGTACCCAGTAACTATCCTTCATTGCAGAGCAATTTGACCCTACTAATTGCTGTATTCCTTAGAACCTTCAATCAGAATAAAGTTCCAGGAATGGTTTTGGAGGCGACACACAAGTACAATCTCATTTGGAGACCATTGTAGATGCTTTTTTCCTTTTCAAAATGCACCTACCTTTAGTGCAGAAGAAATATTCTTTCCTCCTCCCTGTTTGTATTTTGCAGCTCCACTCTTTCCACCATTCCTCTCCTTAATACTGATGCAGATTCAATTGTCATGTGACGTCCTGTACTCTTGTGAACATCCTGTTCACAACAGGCACTACTTTCATCACTAAATTCACATTGTTGGAACATCAAAGTACCACCATGTATGACCCTGCCTGCAGTCAGTACTTTCCAGCTATTATTTAAGGTGTCCATGGAAAAGTGCAGAAGATTCTTGTTCAGACTGTTGATATACTGATCAAGAATATTAATCTTTCAGTGAAGATATATTTTTATAAATTTTCTCTCAATTGGTGAGTTGAATCACCCCTGAACCTCATAGCATAACAATTTCTGAGTGCACCTGTAAGGCAATAGCAGACAGAGGGGGCCTCAACTGTGAAGTGAACATGGAAGGTCTCTCCTGGATTACCAGCAATGTGATGGCTTCAATCCAAAATGTTTATTGATGAACACACTCCTCCAAATGTTTGTGAGATCAGCCACTCCCCAGTAGTACTAAGATATCCTGAATCCCAGGTTCCAGCTGTCTCCAGAAGGGACATTTGTGGGAAGGTGTAGCATCACAGCAGAGTTGGTGTTTGTTTTTATTTTTTTCCAATTCAAACTCTACCCAACCAAGCACACAACCCTGCATTCTTCTCTTCCCTGAGATATCTTTGGACATTTGAGTGGTTTCTAAAATCCTGGGCCTAACTCCTGAAACCACAATGTATTGAATGAGTCCAGACCATCAGGGTTGTGAGCATAGGTACATGCCCTTGTTGTGCGTGTTTGGGGTGAACATCCACTGGTCCTCTGTTACTTCCCCATCTCCTCTGATTCACTACAACTTATGGGTCCAACTGCCTGAACATGGTCCCCATTCCCAGAAAATACAAATGTCCTTTGCACCCAAATCAGCACATAGCCCCAAGGAGACACAGTATGGACCAAAACCGGTCAGGTTTCAATAGGGTACCATATCTAGGATGAAGTCCTATGTCTCGTAGCTCAAGAGGACACAAGCTTTACAGAATTGATACCTCCTCTCCAGTGTTCAGACATAAAGATCACATGTGCGGCCAACAAAAAACTTTTTGACTCAACTGCTTACTCGTTCCACTTCCCAGCAGTCATGGAAATAAGCTTTCTTGGAAAGATCCTGAACATTAGCCAGAAACTAAAGATATTCCCGCTGCCATGCCAACCGTGATGGCATTAGTTTCATATGGCATTTCTGAGAATGAAGGTGGGATATGCAGTGCAGCTATGATAGCAGCCAAGCTGTTCTTGGAAACCCAATTTTCTCAAGACACAACAACAAGCCCTGGAAAGAAAAAGAATATGTATTCTCCTACATGAGCCAGAGAATCCTCTATCCCTCCAAACCAAATACACCCATGCCAACTCTTTCCACACTGTATACAGTAACCATCCTCTATCTTGCTCTTATGAATCACAAAGGGAAAACTTTACAAATATCTTGAGTGGAATCAAAGTAGCAGCACTTTGTGGAGATACAAAGTCTTCACTGTTCAATAGATGGAAATTTTCACAAATATTCTCACTGCATAAAATGTTGAGAGAAATTCCTCTAAACATATGTACTGGAAGTTAGAAAATTGAATGCTGATTTTTTTGACGAAATATTATTCATGGATTCAGAGATCCCTTGAGTCATCACTTTGTCCCATTCCTTACACAAATTTACACACTATTCCTCACCAAGTTGCTGAAGCATTCACTAATTAGGAAAACAAACTTCACAGGAAAACCAACATTTTCAAGCACCAACTTACCTGATGTGGAATGGAAGGTCCAGAATGTACACTGGTGAATGCATTTGGCACAGCTGGTTAGAACTTTCTCAGGGGAAAGACAGCAGGAATGAAAAGAAAGAGAAAGTTGACAGCAATTTGAGATGGTAAGTGTTTTATGCTCAGGTGTGCAGGATTCCTTCCCTTTCCTGTGGTCCCAAGGAAAAGAGGATATAATAATTTCTATATTGACCAACATCTCCTAATGTCACACATTCCCTTGTACCCTCGATAATTGTCTCCTTATTTAGGAGCTATTACTCTCTTGGATGTTAAAGGGAGAGGGATGAATCTTTGTCTTCTCATGACTACTTAGAAATTGGGATTTGACCTGCAACACTGATTTCTGGCTGGTTTGTTTTCCCAAGCATACTACAAAATTTGAAAATATATTTGGGCTCTATATTCGTGGTTTGCCTGGAGTACATATAAAAATGTCAGGACAGCACCATCACTCCAGTTTCTGAACCTTTCCTCCTCTATTCAATCAAGTACTCTTAGGTAGGTTGGATAAGCCTCAGATTTAACTTCACATAAATTCAAATGAGAGTATTCAGCAAGAAGCTCTAATGGCAGGAAAAGTGTTGCCCAGAGACATAGACTTTTTCAATCATTATTACTGAAGAGAAGAAAACTCTAGGAATGAAGATGTTCTAACTTTCTTATTAGTAGGCTAGCGAGTGAATTGCATAAGTAAATTCTGCTCATGACAATGCACACCCAGAGCAAAATGCATTCTTTATATTCTTGGTTTATGAATGTCTACTTGAGATCATTTTGGGACTACATTGTTGCCATTCAAGAGGGAATGACATTCACAATATCACAGTGACTAGGGTTTTTGAAGAGAAGCCTTCTGGGGTACACTGCACTCTCTGAGCAGAACAGTTGGGGGTCTGCAGCTCAACGTTGTCCCACATACCCACAACATCAAATTGAACAACAACAGATGTAGGCAAAGCAAAGGTGCAGGTTGCCCTGGATGTACTCAATTTGTAATTTGCATGATTATAGACATCATTTATTAAACACTTGCATGAATTGGCACAGAATACATAACTTCACTTCAGGGGTAATCAGTCCAATCCCATAGGTCCTTGTACATCAGTGTTTCCCTGAGTCACTGTTGACCCAGTGTTATTATTATTAAAGTATCTTTTACACGTGTTTTCCTTTTGAGGGGTGCCTTCAGAGATCATGTATATGGATGGGGGAAGGATGGTAAATTCTGACTCTTATCAAGAAAATATAAATGATTTGATTCTGATGTTAGTGCAGGGATGACTAAAGAATGACTATTTAAAATAATCCTATTGATGAAATGAAACCAGGGACATGAGTTAGGTGGCAGTATTGGTGTGCATGCTGTATTTTCTACAAATTGGGATTTGAAATGTCAAAATGCTATAGGATTGGCTTTTCCTGTGCATAAAATCCTATCACAACTTCCATTCATCTGTTGCATTCTGTTTTTTGATAATGGAAAGCAGGGATGTCAGAGCTGGTGAAGATGAATATAAAACAGGATTTCAAAGATCTCAGCCAACACATCAGCAAACTACCACACTGAGCAAACAGATTTCATCCTGATGCCCAGACATCAGATATGAGCACCATGTCTGACCATCCTTGATATTAGTTAATTTCATAGTGCATGAGAGTACGAGTAGGACCCCAGTGCTCCAGCTCTTTTTATAAGTGAAAGTGTAAGGGTTAGATTGGAAGGATGGTGCCATTGATTCCTCAAAACAGAAATCCACTGGAGGTGATTCTTGCTTTCATGACACAGATCCTGGCTTGACTGGTCCTGAGCCAATGAGGGGTGGATCTAATGCATGGGGGAGGGAGGTTGGAAGGGAGTGAGTCTCCAGGGCACATGATGGAACTTAGAGAACCGCTGTTAACAAAGAGAGCAGAACAGTGAAATCAGAAATTCCACAACGTTTCCCTCTAGGTGGAAACCAAAGTCTGCATGTGGGGTAAAAAAGGGGTACGTATACTGCAAAATCTTAAGAGCATTTTGTTAACTCTTGACACTATAGGACAAGTCACATGTGAAATCAAAGTTTTTCATATATGTATGTATGCATTATAGAAGGTGTAATTCCATAATTTTATTGGTAATAATGTTCACATTGTTTTAAATTTTGATCCTGGACTATGAATGGAGCACTGTGCCTATATCTGATAGGGTGAGGTGTATTTTCCTTGTGCTTAGAGGAAGTTTTAGAGTCTTATGAATGTCTAGGATTTAATAGAGAGGAGTCAGGATATTTTGTTAAAGTGTTGAGCTTCATGATTTCCTTCTTCATCCACAGTTTCTCCTAAAAATTGTTTTGACTGTGTATGTGAATATAGGAAGATTGCAGGAAGCAAAATCAATGCCCATGCATCCACTGGTGAGCAAAGAATGGCTATTTCTATTGAAATTTCACCCCTATTGAGAGAGATGCCAATTCTTCAGTGCAGGCAGGAATTAGTCCTTTAGCCCCAACTCTGCAGTGATCTTCATGGGTCAGGAACTCACCATCAGGCAGCTAATCTACTTCCTGTCATGACACTACTATACCTTGGTGCATTCCTGTGTACTTTAACATAGCATGGGAGATATTGTATCTGATGTTCTACCTCTGACTTCATTTGAAATCATTGCTGATTATTGATATTCTTCATTGCAGTGGTGTTTGGATTGTGGTGAATGCAGGCCAGAGGAGTGAGTGAGGGGTGGAACCTTGCAGTCCAACATGGAGGTAGATTTTCCATCAGGTGAATTCAGTTGAGCCAATGGCACAGACATTGGATTGTGAATGAGGAAAATGAGAGTGGTAGGCTAGAGAAGACATGAGAAGCAATTTGTTTTTTGTAACTTACACTTGGAGTTTGATGGAATACATTTCAACTTTTGAGAAGTTCCAAAAAGATACCTAAAATAATCATGATAATTTTTTTTGGTATGGTTGATTGAGGGAGAGTTGTAGCATATGGATGGTCATGCTGGGAGTATTTCTCAGAATACAAGTCTCAGCGTCCTTGCCTTGTACTGCTGAAATGTCTGTCCTTAACCTTATTCTGACCTCCTTGGTCACATCATGAGAAGAGTGACTGTTCTTAATGACACATAGATATATATCGTTTGTTCAGTTCCCAAGAATTCTGGGGATTAATTCAAAGGTGTCTGCATTGGTCTTGTAATGGGTTTAGAGTTGATAGGTTTAGAGTTGATACAGGGTTTGAAGCTATGAAAAAATTCATTGGCCTTTTAAACACTCATGTCCACTTCACAGATGGGGATCTAAGATACATCATGGTGAAAATTTCATACATAATTAAGACTGATAAATTTTCATTAAGGTTTCCCTGGTGATACTTCTGTTAAGTTATTTAAACAAATGGTAATTTAAATTTTAGTTCATTTTTCAAATGAAATTTTATAAAACCTGTCTGAAAGTTGGAGTTACCAGCCCTTGAACTCTTTTCATTTTTTGTGATGCTATATCATGCCGTATTCCTTTACTACAAATTCTGAGTTCAATTTTGGATGTCTCAGGGATGTGAAGGTGAGAGTGTTGGGTGCAGGGAATGAATAGTCTGGCATTCTAGGCAGTTTGATCTCCCAATACACCCAGTTTCCCTCTGCCTCAGTGCTGTCCTCTAAACCCTTCTTTTGGGAAACTGAAGGAATGACTCTGTCTAACCTAGATTGTCAATAATGTTCTAGAAACCAATGACCATTGAAGGTGTAACTGTAAGATTCACCCAAGAAGAGTGGGCCATGGAGGACCCACCTGAGAAAATGCTACACAGATCAGTGATGCTGGAAATCATTAATCATCTGGTATCTGTTGGTGAGTCCATCAATGTTACACATGAAATATGTTATGTGTACAGACTTATTCAATCAACAAGTATTTGGAATAGCATCTCTGTATTAGCACCTCCAAGCTCTGTCCTGATTCTCTCACAGACTTTATAATTACATGAAAGAAAGTTGACTTTTTTACTCTACTTATTTTTCTATTCTTCAAAAATGCGTTATTTAATTTATTTTTTAAATTATTTTTTATTTTTACAGACTGCATTTTGATTCTGATTTTTTAACTTTAATTACACCATATTTTATACCACACCGGAATGTGGTCTGCACCATAAGTTTTTGTATTAATTGTTACTAAACCTGGAAAATCCAGGATAAAAGAGTGAACTAAATGAATGATTAAAAGTGCATAAAGAGACCAAACATTTATAAATAATTCTTTAACTTTATTTATTTATAAATAATTCTTTTATCATCACTGTGCTTGAGGAGAGATTACTGTATACAAGAGAATTCTGAATATTTTTGTTTTAAAGATGTTGGATTCCATTTGAAAGTTATGTTTGGTGGAGAAATGAACTTCCTGAAAAGATTGCTTATTCAGCATTCTTCTGATGTGTTCATGAGTATCAGTGTCTTTCAGTCTTCCCTGCAATCGGAATACATACCATCTTTTATTCTACTGGTGGGGCAAACTTTAACATTTCCTCTGTAAAATGTTTTCTCTCACCCCCCAGGTTCTCTTTTTTCTTGCTAAGTCAACTTCATGTACTTGATGATAATGCACATTTCTTGGCAGAAATCTTAAAATTCATTCATTTTTTTTTTTTACCATGAATAGGGTATCTGTTTTGTAAATC
>JAJEJO010003908.1:0-25843 GCA_020662805.1 Glaucomys volans
ATTTTTGTTTAACTTGATTTAAACATTTCACAATGTACACACATATCAAAATATCACATGACACCCCATTATGTGTATAATTTTTATATTTCTATGTATCAGTTTGAAAAAATAAATCTAAGTACAAAAATACATGGTTTAAAATCCATTTTCTTCATTTGCACTCTGAAACACAACTTGACCTCCTATAAATTTTCAGAATTTCTGATATTATAAAAAAGGAAAAAATTCAAAACAGCAAATTTCTTGCCATTTAAATTGGCAGTCTCCTACCCACTGATTTTATTCATTTCATTCTGTCCAGTAAAAGTCACAAAATAAGTAACTCGAGTATGCACATAAATAGGAAGATACTCCCTGCAAAAGACTGAAGCCTGCCTGCTATTATGGCTAAAAACAGCTAAGTGAATATTGCTGTTTTCCAATTATTTAAGTCAGCTTTTTCATCAGTGTGACTAAAAGACCTGACCAGCACAATTACAGAAGAGGAAAAGTTCATTTGGGGACTTACAGTTTCAGAGGTCTCAGCCCATAGACAGCAGGCTCTATTTCTCGGAGCTCAAGGTGTGGCAGGACATCATAGCAGAAGAGTGTGGCCAAGGGAAGTGGCTCACATGACTATCAGGAAGCAGAGAAGGATCGCTACATGCCAGATACAAATATATACCTGAAAGCCATGCTCCTCAATGCCCCACCTCCTCCACCCATATCCCACCTGCCTTTAGTTACCATTCAATTAATCCCCCAGATGATTAATTCACTGAGGGATTAAGGTTCTCCTAACCCAATCATTTCTTTTCTGAACCTTCTTGCATTGTCTCACATGTGAGCTTTTGGGGGACATTTCACATCCACATCATAACACAATCAAGATGTTACTTCAGAGGCGAAGAGTCTACTTTCCACGATCAGCATCATACGGGCTGCCTGTAGGCATTTCGTATCTTGATTTCATGTCCCATGAGGACACCTAAGCATCCACTTAATTGGTTGCCTTGTTGACATCCTATTTTGTATTTATTCCTCTTTCACAGGCAGTGGGGAAGCTTGAAATCAAACATATCAGGAGTCATTTGAGAGTTGACTCGGTTGGTACTAAGGTGCATGGAGAATCTGTGCTCTGCAGCCCTCCTGGGTTAGAACTTCCCAGTGGGCCTTCAATATTTTGTTTGTAGTGAAGTTTCAACCACTCGATCTTCAAAGTATAACCATACAGATATTCTAAAGCTAATTCAAATAATTTAGGATTATTAATACTGCTACCACCTTCAATGTACATGTTACTATTCACAAAACTGCCCTACACCAAAATACAGTCATTTTAAATTATGTTAATGCAACAAAAGATGATATTGCACTTAATATGCTTATGTTGTGACCCACTATAACATTTAGAAAACATGCCAGTCCATGTAAATCAGTAAATTTTTCTGATCTGAATAATTAATAATACAATGTAGCTATTTAAAATGTCACCCCTAACATAAAAATTATAACTAGAAGAATGGGACCTACAGAAGGTCTCCAATCAAATATTTCTAAACCTACTACCTACCTCCCTTTCAAACTACAGAAGATGAATCTTTCAATAAAATTTACAAAAAAAATTACAACTACTCATGTATATTACATACAAACTAATTCTCTATCAGACAAAAATTATCAAAGTTCACATAAAAAGACATTAGACCAAATCTCTGTATATTTCAGTCTTTTAATCCACCATGGGAATGAATTCTTCAACAACAAAATGAGAGGGGTGGGCGACACTGTAAAGACCTATCCGTATGCATCTTAACAGAGGCTTATTGAAATGCATAGCTTTATACAAAAGTGAAAAGTTTTTCATCAGGGTAAGAATCAAATAGAAAAAAAACCTGTCAACTGATCAATAAATGTTCAATCTTCAGGAAACAAAGTCTACACTATTAGCTCTGTAAGCACAGCACCATCAGATGTCAAGCAATTTAACTGTAACTGTATTCATGGATGATTGAGCATAGGGTTAATGCTGCTTCTTTACAAACAGAGAAGACAGAGACCAGTATCACATTTGTATTGGAAAACACCAAAATGCAGTATGGTGAATGTTAATTTAACACAAATTCTGCTATGTGTATGTATGAGAGAGACATGGACATTGGAGATTGAAACCAAGGGTCCACTACCACTGAGCTGCATCCTAATCCTTGTTTTTTCTGTATTATTGCTTAATTTTAATCTGAGACGGGGCTCACTATTTTGCTGAGGCTGCCTTTCAACTTGTGATCCTCCTGCCTCTACTTGCTAAGTCATTTGGGATTACAGGCATGAGCCACCATGCCAGGCCAAAATTGCCCTTTTAAAACTCTGTAACAAGAGGTATCAAATTCTTCTCTTTACTGTTTTAAGGAAAACTTTTAGACTCCAGTAGCACTTTCTAGTAGGAGCCTCAATGTAGACTAAGAGGCAAAGAGGAAACTAGGAAAAGAGAAGGAAGAGAAAGTCAGAGGGGAATTAAGGGGAGAGAGCAAAGAGCAAGACTAGGATCACAATGTTCAAACCACCTTTGAACAAATCAGTTAAAAATCTGATTCATTTTTGAAATCCAGTTACTGCTTGCAGAGACCCAGGATGAAATCAAAAGTGTGTAAAGTTGTTTCTGGCATCTCATTGGTGTTAAGAAGCAAATATAGCCAGTCACCTGAGCAATGGAGACACTAGTCAGATCTCAGATTAACCTCCTGGCCAAAAGCAGCATAGCTCTATCATGTATGTTTCCCAAACAATGACCTTGAGGTTTAAAATTGATTGAAGTTGTTACCTATCTTCTCAAATGGTCCTATAGGAAGGAAAAGACAAATGCACCGTGGATTATCAGAGCTGGGTTAAATTGACCAGGCTATAATAGCAACATTACCCAGTGAAATGGGAATCATTTCTTAATTGATCAAGCATTGGGATGGATTAAGCACTCAATAAATAGTTTAAAAAGAAACTGAATCCTCTTTTATTTTTGTTTGTAAGGAAAGGGCCATCCAAGAGGTTAGAAATACCATGTAGGTGTGCTGACACCCATGCCTATGCTCTTACTTCATAATGTAGAAAAGGTCATTATAGAAACACTTCTAGGCAGCATTACTGAGCCTGTCTCCACCCACCTGGATGCTGAAAGCATCATCTGATTTCAGAACTGGTATCCATACTGAACCAAGGATGATGAACCTGCCCTACATCACACTTTAGAATTTGATTGGCTACTATTCAACAGGTATGACTTCATTGCAAGTAAAAATCACTTTTCATTAACAAATTCAATCAGTCTTTTTTAAAGAGCTCACTGTGTGCTTGATCCTACACTAGACTCAAAAAAATATGAAATTGAATAAAATATGTCCTGTGCCCTTGAAAGCATCCCAGTCTAGTGGATAAAACAAATGTAAAGCAATATCATTACCACAACACAGTAAGTGCTCTAATCATGGTGCTTTGGGAATAGAAAGTATAATCTCTCTTTCTCTCTCCTGTGGTTCAAAGTCGCTGATATCTGACCTGAGTCTTGAAGGTTAACTCAGAAAGGAGGGAGGTTTCTAAGAAGAGAATACACACAGAGACATTAACCATAAAAGACATGGCCTGTGATGAACAGCACAGGTAGCTGAATCAGAAGTGAAAACAACCAAGGAGGAAAGGGTGGGATCTCAAAAACCTTACATACAGGTCATAGGCAACAGGAAGCCACCAAAGGGCTAGGCATGTGTGTGGGTAGGGTAATCACCCTGCCCACCAAAAGATGTGTCCAACCTAACCCCAGAACCTATAAATATATTACCTCACATTGTAAAGCAGGAAACAAGGTTATTGATCAGATGATCTTCCAATAAGGAAATTAACTTGATCACCCAATTGGTCCAATATAATCACATGACTCTTAAAAACTAAAACTAACCTGGATGAGGAAGATGAAATGGAAGAGTCAAATTATGAGAGGGACTCAATCCACGTGACTAATTCTGAAGATGAAGAAAGGGGAACAAAACCCAAGGACTTTTGGTGGACTCCAGGAGGACTTGAGAAAATGAGAATGTTCCTCAGTGAAGAGCTAGAAAGGAAGTAGGACCCTCATTCTTACAAGGGCAAGGATCGGGGTTCTGCCTACGACTCAAGCGAACAGGCAAGTACAAGGGAATCTCCTAATTCACAAACATGGAATGTCTCTCCCTGTATTTGGATCTTCTTTGATTTTCTTCCTTATTCTTTTGTACTTTTCAGTATTAAAGGCCTGTACCGTACACTGTTAGAGCTGCAGCTGAGTACCTCTTTTGAGCCACTGTAAATAATGTTGTATGTTTACCTTAATTTTCCACAAGTTCATTACTGCTGTACAGAAATACAATGGATTTTGCATATTTATTCTGAATTCTGAAATCCTTCTGAACTCACTAATAAGTTCTTAATTTTTTTGGAAGCTTTTAAAAATTGTTTCTGTGTAAAATCCTGTCATATTCAAACGGGGGCTGCTTTCTTCTTGTGATTTGTAGGCCTTTCGTTTCCTGTTCTTGCCTTAATGCTCTGGCTGGAATGTCCAGCACAGGTGAATGAAGGTGGTGAGAGGAGACATGCTTATCTTGTTCATCCTTTCACCACCAAGTATAATATCAGCTATGCCAGTTTGGTTGGTCTCTGTCACGTTAAGCTCCCCTGGGTATGACTTCCCTAAGGAAGTCACAGCAAAGTACCACAAAGACAGTGCTTTAAAACAACACACACATTCTCTTATTCTTCTGGGGAACATATGTCCAAAATCCTGACGTCATCATCAAGGTCATACTCCCACTAAGACTGCTTCCTACCTTCTGGTGAAGATGCCAACCCTAGGTATTCCTGTGCCTCAGTCACCACGAAGGGAATTGTCTCTACCCTCCTTATGAGAAGGCTTGGGTAGAAATTGCCACGGATAGCACCTATACCTGAAGATCTTGTTGGAGATTTTCAAATCAAGAACTTAAGTTTCTTAATGGTCGCTGGACCATGTAAATGCTCATGTTCTTCTGGTAGTTAATGCTTTACCAAAAATTGGCCTAGTTCATCTAAACTGTTCAGACTGTGTGTTTAAAGTTGTTCCATTGCACTAATCTTCTTCTGTTACTCATAGTTTCCTTGAGGTTGCATACTTGATTTTTTTAAAAAAGAAAAACACATTTATTTAGCTGTCACTATATAAATGAGGCCTGCTCTATTCCGGGTTTGTGAAGATAAGTGTCACATCTGGATTTCTGGATACTGCCAATAACCTCCTATCAGGTGGGACCTGCACTGACCACAGCCACCATATCCCCACTTGACTGCACTTGCATCCATTCAGCAGGCAAGAAGAGGCCATAGGAGGTTGTGGAGCAAGGAGGGCCTGGGGAGAACAGGCATCTGGGACCCAAAGTGGAAAAGCAAGTGTGGGTTCTAAGGATGCATCCCATGGTTTGGGTGCGATTTCTTGGAAAGGACACAGTGTGAAGGAGCTCGGCATTCACCTGTTTAAATAATTGATTAAGTGAAATAGCCCTTCCTTCTTACCCAGAGAGGTTGATTTACACTGCCCTGACAGGGAAGGCCAACTTCTGTTTCTAAGAGCCACAGGGCCTGGCCCAGTGGCAGGACACAAGGAAAACTCCAGCCCAGGACACACTGTCTTTCTGCTCCTGAGAACAAGCAACACAAATGTAAAAAGGCCTCCCTCCTCTACACTGCCTCCCTCCCATCCTCCAGGATCCCGGCACATCTCTGTGACTGTCCCAATGTGGGCCTGGAGTTGTCCACCTGTACCTGGGCTCCTCCTTAGGCACACTCCTCCATGATCCTCACTTGGCCTCTCATGCTTCCCAGAATCTCCTGGAACTTGTAACTTTTCAGGCAGCCATTACATAATCCCTTTCCTAGGACAAGGTTGGATCTGAAAATGTCCATTTCCAGGCTGCACACTGGGCGCCCCTGCCTCAAACTGGGAAGTGGGCCTGCATTAGGGGGATTTAACACCATTGAGATTTTTTTCTACAAAAAAAGATGTGCAATGTGTCTCTTTAAAAAATTTCCAAGAATCTGATACTTTCACAGCTGGGCCCTATCAGAAAATAGCAAACTACTAAAATGACACATGGGACATATGTTATTTAATAAGGTGTCCATTTCTGACCACTAAGGGGAATAGCAGGAAGAAGCTGCCAGAAAAGCCCTTGGGGTTCAGTCCTGGGAGATATTGGGAATGGAAGGTGGTAGAGGCCCCCCAACCTGGTCAACCCAAGTGTTTTCCACTCATTTGTGCACATTTCAATGTATAAACTCCAACATCAAGAGAATCCAAAGCAAAGAGCAATTCCACATGGGTACATGCTGCTTTTATGCAAATAGCATCCATAAGATGGCTTATCATCTCCAGTCCCCAAACCCCATGGGCTTCCTTCTTTGTATCTTCAGCAGGGGCCCTGAGGAGCATGTGGGTGGTGAGGAAGGCAGTCACTGCTGCAGGCAGGGTACCCCTAACCCCTGCCCGTCCTCTGCCTTCCCTGCAAACAGGATGAAGCAGATGATGCCATAGAACACCCTGGGGTCTCCAATGCCTTCTCAGATGTGATTTCTCCAACACTTGCCACCCACCCTCTCCACATAGCTCAGCAGGAATTCCTTCCGCCAACAGCCACTGGCTGTTTCAAACTCAGTCATGTCTACTCTGGATTGAAAGCAAAATCTGCATCCAACTGGGTTCAGGAGAGCAAGTCTCCAAGGCACTAGGTCAAAGCAAGTGAGTCCTCATCTACACTGCCTAGAGGCAAGAGACCCTCTACACTAGCTAAGGCAACTGAGTCCCCATCTACACTGGCTCAAGGTGAGCAAGTCTACCTACACTGAACAGGAGAGGGAGGCACAGTGGTCTAGGCCTTGGAGAGGATGCCTGCTGGGCTCCAGCCCTCACTCAGAACACCCTCACACACATCAGCCCTTTTTTTTTAATCTTTGGAACATCAATCTGACAATGCCATTTGAGTCATAAGAAATATCTCTGCCATCCCAGGAACATGGGGGGAAGGGCAGAGAAGAGCAGGGCAGCGGAAGTGTCCCAGGGAAAACAGTCTCATCTGACATCTCTCACAGGTGAGGGCAGGGGAAATACCTGATGTCCAGGTAGATCCAGATGTGCCCCTGGTTGAACCCCAGGTGGAGAAGCCTGAACCAGTGAGCACACTCAGTCCTTCAGCTGTTTGAGTCCCTGGGACCAATGTCCATGCAGTGACAACAGCATCCATGGAGCAAAGGGTCCTCTGGCTGGCTGTGTGTCCGTTTGGTCCGTCTGAGCTGGGAATTTACGTAGGAAGCACCCGGTTTCTAAACTTAGCAGGTTTCTCATCTCCTTGTGTCTTGGCCACGTCTTCACTAACCCGTGAGGCAGGATGCAAAGGCACAGTCGACGAAAGCAGGCGGCGATCCTCTGCCTCACCCGCTTCCACCCCTTCCTGTGGCCATGGGGCTGTGCTTCGGAGGAGGCATCTTGGGAGATGTAGCTGTCTGCTGATATGCAGGGTCTGGGTGTGTCGGACACTGAGTCAGGCTGGGTGGTTGTGTCGCACACAGAGTCAGTCTGAGAGGCTAGGCTGGGAGGGGGGTTCTTCTCATGCAGGAAGCAGAGGCTAATGGCAGGGACGCTGCAACTTCTCATGCTCTTCTGCCCTGACCCTTTGGCCTCCTCAGGTGGCTCATGTTCCCAGGGCAAGGGGAAGGTGTGAAGGACAGGCTCGCTCACCCTCCTCTTTGGGAGGGCTGGGAAAACAGAAGGTCCTTGGGGCACACGTGAGGTACCACCCTCCGCCTCACAGGCTTCATGCAACCTGTCCCCTGGCTTATCTGCTGCTGGATGAGGAGATACGCAGCCATGGCAGGATCAAAATTCCTCTTGGATAGAGACACCCAGGTACTGTAGGGGTTGAAGCCCAGGTCGAACAGGATCGTCAATACTGTGGGGTCTGAGAGGTTGGGGAGGGGCACATCTTGGGAAGAGAAATTCTCCTCACCCTGATTCAGCCAAGGGTCCTGGAAGATGTCCTCTACTGAGAGCCTCCTCTCTGGGTCCTCTGCCAGGATTTTCTTGACCAGTTCTTGTGCTTCAGCAGACATGTGCTGGGGAAATGCCAACCCGGAGTACAGTGGGCGGTTGCCTGTCAACATAAAATGCAAAATGACACCCAGTTGCCAGCTATTCCTTGTGGGGCCCTGGAGAATGCCCCAAGACTCATTCTGCTGCTGCCCAGGCTTCAAAATGGTACTCAAGCCAAAGTCGATGAGGCGGATGTTGCCCCTGGCATTCAGCACAATGTTCTCGGCCTTCAGGTCTCCATGCACGATGTGCATCTTGTGGCAGTAGCACACTGCACCTGAGATCTGCCTAAAGAGCCGCCTGGCCTCCTCTTCCTCCTGCATGCCCCCATCCAGGACTAGGTCAGCTAGGGCTCCCCTGCCTCCATGCTCCATCACCAGGTAGATGTGTTGGTCGGTTTCAATCACCTCAAAGAGTTGGACCACATTCGGGTGGTTCAGGATCATCAATGTCTGTAGATCAGAGCAGACCAAACTCTTCCACATTCTCCTTCCCAGGACTTTCACCGCCACCTCTGCCCCAGTGAGCAGATGGCGGGCGAGGAGCACATGACCAAATGCCCCACGCCCGATGGTCCTCAAGACCTGGTAATGGTCTGTGAAGGCCTTCTCCTGGCAGGAGCGGGGCCCCTGCGCCACTACACTAGTCTCTCTACTCTTACTATGCATCCTAAGCAGGAACACCCACTAAAGATGCTATCTAAAAAAAAAAAATAACAAACTAAAACAACAAACCAAAAGCAAAAAACAAAACCACACAAAACAAAAAACCCAAATCAAAGAACAAATCGCCAAAGACCACAACCACCAACCGCCAACCACCAAACGCACAAACTAGCTGGGAGTCCGACAGGTCACCACCAAGAGCTTCCTGTACTTATGGACACAGACCCACCACAGCCACTCGGTTATATACCCGCTGTTTGAACCTCCCTCACAATGGCTCCTTGTGATGTCAGAGCAAGAAATGACCATGCCTGGGCATCACCCCCAGTGGCCTCCCCTTGGGCCTATAAGACCTTTTCCACTTTCAGAATAAGAATAGACTCCAGAAGATTTTTGCTTTGATGGGTTATGGAAACTGATGTTTATGTTTTTAAAAATTACAATTTGTCCAGTACTTCAATGGATGTTTCATTCTAAGTCTAAAATCTGTAATAACTGACTCTGAAAAACCTCATCACAGCTACACTCAAGGTATTCAACTGCTCTTTCTTCCAACACTGAAGAATGGGTGTCGCAATGATGTTAGCACCTCACTCACATGGTGATACTATAACAAAAAGCTCTGCTCCCCAAGACACTGTGGAGCATGGTACACACACCTGCAGGGCTGAGAGGGAGGAAGGGTTCCTCATAATTTCCCCATAAGGTCCTCATCAGATCTCTCATTAGAAATACAGGAGCATAAACCACAGTGGTTTGAAGTGTTCAAAGTGATAAAGGACAAACCCTGGAAGCCAAGAATCCTAGAAGCAGTAAAACTCTCCAAAGTGGGGAAGAAATGGAGGCATTCTCAGACAACTAGGTCCCGTCATGCTACTGTAATCAAATACCTTAAACTGGTAACTTATTAAAAAATTAACTAGTCCCAGTTCTGTAGACCGGCAAGTTCAAGGTCAAAGCATACTTTGGTTTTGTGTCCTCATATGAAGGAAGGGCAGAAGTGTGGAACTCATTCCCTCAAGAACCCCCCACCTTTTTCTTTCTATTCCTGTTGTTGCTGTCGTTTGTACATAATGGCAACTCAACCTATCAGCACAGAGCCTCTCACACTTTAAGCAAGTGCTCTGCCCCTGAGGTACATCCTCAGCCGTTTTATTGTGAGACAAGTTCTTGCTAAGTTCCTCAAGCTGGGCTTGAACATGTGATTCCCCCTCCTCACTGTGTGGAGCAGATAGGCTTACAGCCTCTTGTGGTTTTAAAAAATGAGGTGTTTCCCAAAAGCTGCTGCACTGGAGTAACGCCCTGCAAGGGTCTCCTGCCCTCTCCCTACTCCCTTGTTGCCATGAAGGGAGCAGCCTTCCTTTGCTTGGCCCTTGCCCCATGATGTGCTGCCTCATGTTGGGCCTAGAGCAATGTTTTTGGCCACCTATGGATTGACACCTCTGAAATCATGAGCTCCAAATACAGTTATCATCCCTAAGTTGTTCTTGTTGGGTGTTGTGGTTACAGCACCAAAGAAAGCTAACTGGAAAAGGAATTGGTACCAAGAACTTGATGACATTTGTCCATGCCTGAGACTCTCTGAGGCTGCACTTTAAAACAAGGGACTAACTGAACTTGTAGAGGAAACTTCAGGACAGCACAGTATTCAGTTACTGGCATGGACATTATGGTAACATTTAGGATGATTTAGTGTGAGAATGGGGGAGAAAAACAGAGCTAAAGGATTTTTATAACTTGTAGGTTGGACAGACTTTGGGAAAGTGAGGAGATGACTATGACCATTTGCTCTTGGTGAAGCGGTAATTCCTTCCTAAGATGTTTCTCCTTATGTCTGTTAGTAGCTGCAACCTGCTAGTTTCTGCTTCTGGAATCATTCCTGCTCAGGAGTTGTGGTGGGAACCAGGGCTGCCTGGAGAAATCAAAGCTACTTGCATGAGAACGTCTTGAAACCCAGAGGTGTGTACTGTATGGAAGATACTGAGAGCAAACGGCGGTAAAGACTGTTGAGCCCACACCAGTGCTGAGTAAACCCTGCTCTTCTGCACCTCCAGGTGCTGCTTCTCTCTTTCCAATGCCATCATTTTCCATATTTTCTGTAACACTGGTTTAGGGACATGAGTACTTGGTGCTCTGCAAGGCTGTTCTCACCCTGAAATCCACACACAATGGTGATGACACCGGCTCTCACTCACACTATGCTCACCATACATCAGCTCTGATCCACACACTACAGTTACAACTCATTTAATTTTCATAATTACCTCACATGGCAGGTGCTATTTTCTCCCCATTTTATACATGAGGAAATTGAGACATAATTAAATCGTGTGCACATAGTCACATGACTAGTATGGACAAGAACCAGAATTAAAGTCTAAGTGTTCTGAACCCTCCAGCTCCTCCATGTCTAAACACAGTCACAGCAGCATTATGACAACACGGACACCTGGGCTTAACAGGAAGCCACTCACGGTACAGTAAGGTGCTTTGAAATGATCAAAAAGGCAGGAAAAACACCAACTTTTCCTTTTAAAAAAGTGACATGTTGTCCTCATGAGAATAAACAAACTGACCAATTTGTGTAGTAAAATATTACTGAGTTTAGCCCAGTTCCTTTAACAGGTTCCTTTAACTCTGTGGTTCAAATGAGGAATTCGTTGTATGTTAAATGACAGAAGTGCTCTTTGGCTTCACTGGGGTGTTCATATGACTGTATATATTTGTCCAACTTTGTTAAACAATACACTTAAATGTTACATTTCATGGTATGTGAGCTTTAGTTCCATATAGTTGCTTTCTTTTCAATTTTTTTTTCTTTTTCTTTTTTTTTTTTTTTTGTGGTGCTGGGGATTGAACCCAGGGCCTTGTGCTTGAGAGGCAAGCCCTCTACCAACTGAGCTAAATCCCCAGCCCTCTTTTTAAATTTCTGTTCATGGGTCCTGAAAAAAAATCACACAATCTCCAGAACCAAATTTCTAAAGAAGTAAACAGAAGTCCCCTGTTAAAAGTGCTTCTGAGACAGTGAAACACAGGAGGTAGTGTCCCAGTTAAGAGTGGAGCTGAAATGCACACACATAAAAGCTGCAAGCTTGAGCTCTCTCCCAAGATGGCAGCCTGAACATATCTTTCCTTTGTATGTCCCTCTAAAGCAAGAGCATGAAGACTGCTCAAAAACAACAATAAGGAATTATTTTAAAGACATGAACTCACAAGGGCAGAAAGGATGGTGTATTAGTCAGGGTTCTCTAGAGGAACAGACTCACCAGGAGGTATGAATATAAAAAGGGATTTATTAGATTGGCTTGTACAACCAGAGACTGGACAGTCCACAAGGCCATCTGCAGGCGGGAGAGCTGGAGAAGCCAGTAGCAGTGTCATCTATTCTGTACAGTAAAATTCAGGATATTTTTCAAAATAATTCTAATCCCACTTTAGAGAGAATTATAGCCATCATGAAAATATGCTGAACTTCAAGCCAGGCATGGTGGTTCACTCCTTCAACCGTTGCCACTTGGGAGGCTGAGCAGAATTGTTTGAACCCTGGAATTAGGGACCAGTCTGGGCAACATAGTGAGACCCTATTTCTAAAAATAAGTACATATAAATAACATATGGTGAGTTTGGGGAGGTGGGACCATTGGGAAGTGATTAGGTCACGAGAGCAGAACCCTCACAAGGAGATTAGTGCTCTTACAGAAGAGGCCCCAGCGAGGCCTTTGCTGTGTCCATGATGTGATGGCCCAGTGAGAAGGCAGAAGGCAGACCCTTAGGAGACAATGATCTGCCTTCGGCTAGGACTTCCCAGCCTCTGAGCTGAGAAATTAAAATTCGTTGTTTATAAATCATCCAGGTAAAGGTTTTCTACTGCGGCAGCCTGTACACACTCAGACAGCAACAAACCCACTCTGCCTCCTCAGCTGCTGCCCAGGGCTGGCTCCCACTGCAGGAAGGAGCACCACCATGTGAGTGACCTAACAAGGGCAGGTTTCCTCTTGCTTGGGCAAAGTCTGACGCAGGTGCCACCCTCCTGCATTCAGAACATCCAGGGAGCTGGGCTTCCCATCACAGCCCTCTGCTGACAGTCCTGCACTTCCAGACGGACAGGGAGAGGGTGAAGATCTAGCAGGAAGTTTCATTTATAGGCCAGATTAGAAGTAATGCACATCCCTTCCACTTGTTTCATAGGTCACCTCCAGCCACAGGGGCCCTCCTACCTGCAAGGGCCCCAGGATATGTGGTTAACTGGGCACATGGAGGTGAGACCCCGACATTGGTGGATCCTTCTTAATTTTCATACAGCCTGCAGTTAATGGATCCAGTATCCTTTAAGTTGATGCAACAGGCTGTCCAACACTACTCATGGCCTGTTTTCTGTCAGATATTAATGGAGAAGCTGAGCCTTCAGTGATAAGGTCATTGCTTTTGTTTTGCACTCCCAGGGTCCATAATGAGCAGCGTGCAGGGGACAGAGTTCAGATCTGGTAACTAGAGTTCACAGTCAAGTCTTCCCCAAAGGCATCCTTATGTGCCTGGCAGTAGTACTTGCTCAATAAATGACCTAGTGATGACCTCATTAATTTATTTTTAATATTGGAATTTGTTTAAAGTGAATGGGACTGAGGACCTGCACCAGGTAATAGCAATAGGGGTGGCAGATGGGGAGCTTTCTCAAATGAGCAATAAGAAGTTTCTCTGCCTCTTTGTAGGGAGGTGGCAGGAGAGTCCTGCGGGTGGAAGCCTGGTTCACTGGCCCAGGACTCTGGACACCATGGTTGGTGATCCTAATGCATCTGTGGAGACTCCCTGCACTCCAGCTTCCTCCTCTTGTTAAAGGGAACACTGCAGACATGTCAGGAGGGGCCCCCAGGTCCAAGCCTGTGCACTGGCCTAACATCAGCCAGTCAGACATGCAGGAAGCCACTCAGTCACAAGCCTTCTTGAGGTTATCCCTAAAGGGGATGAAGAAAAAAACTGCTCTTTCCTTTGCCCACATCCTCTGTAAGCATGCTTCCTTAAAAGGACACATTTAAGGACACATTTAAGGATCTGTCTTTAAATAAATGATTCTCCTACTGGTTTGAAAAGGAAAATCATCGATCCTTTTTTTCACTTCACTGAAAACTATAGTACTGTCCTTTGATGAATGACAAGAGCTGCAAAAACAGCTGGAAACCCCAGCCAGTGAGCTCCTCTGCATGCTCACACGTGTGGGTGGCTCTCCAGCCAAGAAGACTACGAGTGGAAGAGTCTACCATATAATTTAATCAGAAGATGTGTTGTTCCATTTAGTTTTTCAGGCTGCTTACCCCATCCAGCTATGTCGTGCATCCATGGTCTTCTACTTCCTCATCCCTGCCATGCCTCAGGTCCTCCCTTAGATCCAGGAAAGAGAGGCCTGTGGCTTTCCTCAGGTCACATCCTGCTCCACAGGGGCAGAGACAAAACTGAAAGACTGCATCCATCCACAGGCTCCACCCTCTAGGCACCTGGGACCCCAGAATCCCTTGCACTGTGGTCTCAACCTCCTTATAGGCCTGCTTAGGACTTTCCCTTGGTCCAGTCTCCTGAAGGCAACTGTGCTGCCCCTGTGAAGACCAAGGGGCAGCTGTTTGTCAAGTGGGAAAGGAGGTTTCAAGAAGGCAGAATAGAGAAGGTCACCTTCCTGGCTGCTCCATGGCATGAAACCAAGAAAGCAGGTAGGCAGCTTCTCAGCAAGGAGGGTGAAGAGACTGGGGGACTTTACTGGAATTTAATACTGGACATTCAAAACAGGGACTCAGGAGGTTGGGTATAGTAAAATAAGGAAGGTATCCTGAGCACCAAAGCTGCTGCCACAGCTGGAGGCACCAACCGGAGTGGATCCTCCACAAGCAAAGTGGGGGGGAAAGGGAATGAAAGGAAACCACGTTTTGGGAGGGCTGAGGAGCACCTGGGTATGGAGAATTTAGAGATCAAAGACACTGCACGACTAAACTGAAAGGCAGGCTGCACAGTATCCCCGTCAGGGAAGGAAGCCATATCTCCCCTGGCTGTGTGCAGAGGACACTGGAAGGAACAATTTTGCAGCTGCAGCAGGGGGCCTGGCATGCGGGGAGCCAATTCCTGGCAAACCTGAGTTTGGCCTGAATACAGGCCTAGCAACTCCCACTGTATGACATAGAGTGTGCCTTAGTGACCAGGGGGAAATCAGATGTGGAGAGAGGTTTGCACAGGGGACAACTGGTCATGGAAACCCCCCCGGCTCTCCCCCTCCCATCTAACGTGGCTGTTTGCAGGACTGGCAGGTAGAGATGTGCCTGGCCAGGAATTCAAAAGGGTGGGGAAGGAGAGATTGAGTTTGGAGACTGAACCTGAGACCAGGAAACATGTGGTCCATAGGTGACGTAGGGTCTAAGAATTGGCTCCTCCACCACATGAGTGGAAACCAGGGGAGATCCCAGGGGTAGAGTCTCCCAGCGTGGACTGGCAATTGCTGGGATTAGAGATGCGCTAATCTAAAATCTCTAGATCAATTGGCATCCAGGGAAGAACCTGGAGCCTACCTAGCCTAAACCCTGCCTCCAGGAACTCCACCTAAGGAATTACCTATCTCACTCCAGCAACCCCATCCTGAGGGGGAAGCAAGCATCCTACTCCAGACCACCACACCTAATGGTTGAGAAGGGAAGCTGAGAACCTTCAGAACACCAAAGGAAATGATTTTTAACTATTCATTGAAATCTTGTTTCTTTTTGTTCTGTTTAATTGTGACCTTAATGATTCATGGACATTTAAACATATTCGTACTTGTTTTTTCTCATTTCTAGTATTTTTGAAGCCTGTTATTTTTCATGGATCAGCATTTTGAAGACTAGAATCTTTGATTACTATATTCCAGTTGCGTTTGGTATTCTTTTATTTTTATTTTTAATTTTTAAAATTGTTACTTTATATATGTATTTTTTCTCTCATTTATCTGTTTTCCTTGGTTCTCTTTCTCTCTTCTGCTAACAGCCAATCTCTATTGTTCTCTTTCACACCTCCCTTTTTACTTCTATCTTCTCTCCTTCTACGTCATAATCATCACATCCTACATCATTTCTGTTCTCTCCCTGCCCACTGTTCAAAATTGTAAACCTTTTTGCAAACTTACTATTCTTACTGTAGGCAATAACTGTTCATATAATTTTTGTTTATTGTGACAATTAACATTGTAGATGTCATGGCAGAAATCTTTGGTTTAATGCTGTATATTGTTTGCATTGGTTGTTGTTATTATTTGCTTCTCCCTAAATGGTGAAGTACTGGAAACCTTCAGGGACACTATAAGTCCACAGTGTAGAAACTCTGATTAGTCAACAAATGTATGAAAAAAAAATGCTCAACGTGTCTAGTAATTAGAAATATGCAAATTAAAACTAGTTTGAGATTTTATCTCAGTCCAATCAGAATGGCAATTACCAAGACTACTACAATAGTAAATGTAAAGGATGTGGGGGAAAAGGTACCTTGCTGGTTGTACTGCAAATTGGCTCAACCACTCTGGAAAGTAATATGAAGATTCCTCAGAAAACTGGGAATTGAACCACCATTTGACCCACTCCTTGGCATATACTCAAAGGACTTAAAATCAGTATACTGCAGTGATGCAGTGACATCAATATTTATAACAACTCAATTCACAAGAGCTAAGCTATGAAACCAATCTAGGTGCCCTTCAACAGATGAGCAAATAAAGAAAATGTGGCATATATTCACAATGGAATATTACCCAGCCATAAAGAAGAATGAAATTATGGTATGTGCCAGTAAATGGATGGAACTGAAGACTATCATGCTAAATAAAATAAGCTGATCCCCAAAAAGCAAAGACCGAATGTTCTCTCTGATATGAGGATGGTAAAACACAATAAGGCAGCCAGGAGGGTGGGGATAGAAGTGAATTGGATAAGACAAAGGGGAATTTAATGAAGAGAAGGGAGCGGAAGTGAATAGGAAAGACAACAGAATGAATTGGACATAACTTTCCTATGTTCACATATGAATACACAACCAGTGAAACTCTACATCATGTGCAACCACAAGAATGGGATCCTAATTAGAATAAGTTATGTGCCATGTATATATAATACATCAAAATAAACTCTACTGCCATGTATTTCTAAAAAGAACAAATAACAATAAAACAAACAAAATGCAGAAATATAGAACAACATTTTGACCAAAGTGCACTTCATGCTTTCACATACTCAGTTTGTATAAACCAGGCAGCCACTAATACTTGCTCCTGTTATCATCCCTCCAACTGCTCCTAACACAAGGATGCTATATTCTTTCTGAAAGCTGAGCCTTTAATGAACCAAGCAAGTACAAAATAAAACACCATGATTCTACAGATCCATGATTTACATTTTAACTTTGTAGACTTTAATGTTTTTTAATAACAATTTTACAAAAGGATTTGATAGAGGATCCCAAACGGTTTGCCTAATTAATCAGAAGCATTTATCCCTAGAGTATGACCAGTTTTCATCCTGCTTTAAAAAAATCTCAAAGTTCAAGTTTCAAAGAAATTGAACTGTATCCACGAACACAGCTCAACAATATTTCTAAAATTAAAATCATGTCCTGTGGGAAGCCATACTGACCTAGCAGAATGAGACGAGGTTGAGCCTCAGGACACAGAGGCCTGACTTCTTAGAACTGGCAGACACGGAGGTCTGTCCCAGATTGCTGGGGAGTATGTGGCACTGTGGGAGTGGTTCCTTGGCTGGTCATATGACAGTTTCCCTGAGCAAACTGGCTCCCCTGACTCCACTGCACCCAGGTCATCACAGAAGCAGCCCCTCCCATTCCAGGCCCTTTACCTGTGTGACTGTGAATAAAAGAGAGTTGGGCTGCTCCACGTTGTTAGAGGCCAGAGCTGGTACGGCCGCTCCATCACTCCCTGTCTCATTTAAAAAGAGTGTTGGCTCATGTGAGTTTATTGATAAGATAAGTGTATGGGTAATTGATTGATTTATAGCCAATGCTGTCCTTCAGCAGTTTACCCCACACAGGATGTGGCAGAAACCCCCACAATACCCCTTAACCAGCAAGGTAGTTTTCACATCTGCCATCCACTCAAAGATTGTCAGGCATGAAAATAAGCAAGACACTGAAATCCATAAAGAGGAGACACATCAGTCAATTAAAAATTACCCAGAACATATACAGGTGATAGAATTAACAGGAAAAATATTAAAACAATCATTACAATTGTTCTGGAATGTTAAAAAGAAATATAAAAGATACTTGGGAGGCTGAGGCAGGAGGATCTCGAGTTCAAAGACAGCTTCAGCAACTTAGCGAGGCCCTAAGCAACTCAGTGAGACCCTGTCTCTAAATAAAATACAAAATAGGGTTAGGGATGTGGCTCAGTGGTTGAATGCCCCTGGGTTCAATCCCCAGTAACAAAAAAAAAAAAAAAGAAAGAAATATAAAAGATATTTTTAAAGATCTAAATCAAACTCTGACAATCAAAACTGCAGTGTAAGGGAAGAAAATGCATTGGAACTGATTTACAGCAGTTAGACATTGCACAAGAAAAGATTAGTAAACTGGAAGATAGAGATAGAAACTATCCCAAATGAAAACAGAAAGAAAAGAGAGTTATTTTTTAAAAGTAGGATAGAATATTATGATGCTCTGGAATTTCAACAGCCTAATATACTAATCACTGAAGTCTTTTAGCAGGGTAGGAAGTAACAGAAACAATATGTGAAAAATTAGTGAACAAAAATGATACAAATTTATTGGAAACCACGTAGCTATGTAACCAAAGAGCCTAATAAATACCAGTCATAAGAAAATATATCACAGTACATCAAAATATTGTTGCTCAAACCCAGTGATAAAGTTAAAAACCTTATGAACAACCAGAGAAAAAGAAAAAAAAAATCAGCAACTCTGCAGATTTCTTGTCAGAAACAATATAAATAAGAAGAGAATAGGGCATAGAGTGAAATGATCAGTTGTTGGATTCTTTTAACAATATGTCTTCAAAGTTTTCCTTTAACATCTTAAAAAGGTTCATTTTCTCATTTCAGATCATGAAGCGTTGTGGGTGAGATGACTCAGTCAGCTGCCATGACCTCATAGGAAGTTGTGGTTGTGTTGAAACACTGTACCTATGCTTGCTCTAAATTCGAGTGGACTGTGCTTTAGTGTATTTATAAATGATAGATTGAGTTTCTGAAATTAAACTTTTTATTTGCAATTTTCAAAAAAAAGAATAAGGTAATACCTAAAAGTACTGAAAGAAAAAAGAAAACTCTCAACAAAGAATATCATACCTAGAAATTAGTGAAATAAACCGTATTAAAAGCACAATGGAAAAAAACTACACAACTGTTTTCGCCAGATGCAAAATAATGAACATAAAGCAAGGCCCCTTCAGGATAATAATTAAACAAACCAGCAAAAGAGAGGAGCTTCTATAAGCAACCTACAGCCAACATCAAACTTAATAGTGAAAGATTGAGGGGTTCCCTCCAGAAGAATAAGACAAGGATGTCTACTCTTAATTCTACCCAATAAGGTACTAGAGTTTCTATAGGAAAAGGGAAGATAGCCCTTCAACAAGTTGTTCTGGCACATATGGATACAAAAATACACTTTAATCCCTACTCTGGACCATGTACAAAAACTAATTCACATGGATCAAAGAATTAAATATAAAACTGAAAACCATAAAATTTCTAGGATAAGACACAGGAAAATACATTAAAACTCTGGGTTAGATAGAAAATTTGTAGTCATACAAAGCATGATACCTGAGAGAAATTGAGACATTGGACTTCATCGAAAGTTTTAAAACCTTTTGGTCTTTGAAAGCTGTTATGGTTACTTATGAGTTTTCTCCCAAAAGCTCATGTGTAAAACAATGCAAAAATTTTTAGAGGTTAAATGATTAAATTATGAGAGGTGCAACCTAATCAGTGGATTAATTCACTGATATGGATTAACTGAGCAATAACTGTAGGCAGATAGGGTGTGCATGGAGGAAGTAGTTCACTGAGGACATGCTTTTGGAGTTTATATCCTGTCCCTAGTGATAAAACTCTCTCTGCTTCCTGCTTGCCATGTTCTAAGCTGCTTTCCTCCTCCACACACTTCCGCCATGGTATTCTGCCTCACCTTGGGCCCAAAGCTATCAAGTCAGCCGACCAATGGTCTGAACCTCTGAAGCCAGGAGCCAAAATAAACTCCTCCTCCTTTAGTTGTTTTTGTCAGGTCTTAATCACAGAGATGCAAAAGCAGATGGAAACAGAAGGCTTTATTAAGAGTACACAAAGAAAAGCCACAGATTGGGAGAAAATATTAGCAAACCATGTGTCTGAAAAGAGATATATGTCCAGATACATAAAGAACTCTTAAAACTCAGTAATAAAATTTTAAATAAAAGAAGAAAATAAGAAAACAATTTTCAACAGACAATTTACCAAAAAAGGGGAAAAAAGTTATAAGAATGGAAAATAAACACATGAACAGACACTCAATGTCATTCGTCATTAGGGAAATAAATTAAAACCATAATGTGATACTACTCTGTGTTTATTAAAAGGGCTGCAATTAAAAAGGCTAGCCATGACAAACATGGGAAAGGACATAGAGAAATAGAACACTTACATATTACTCACAGAAATGTAATACTGTAAAAAGACATAGGAAAACATATTGGAAGTGTCTTAAAAAGTTAAATATAATACCAATTTTATAATCTGGCCTCTCCATTCAAAAATATTTTCCCAACATAAAAGAAAGTATACGTTTACACAAAAACTTATACAGAAATGTATTAAGAATTAAAACAGCTCTATTTATAATTCAAAAGACTGGAATGGACTCAAATGCCCATCAATAAGTAAATGAATAAAAAGGTGGTATATCCATGCAGTAGATACTAATCAGTATTAAAAATGAACTATTGATACATGCAACATGAACAAATCCTCAAATAATACACTGAACAAAAAGAGCAGATATAAGAGTAATATTGTATGATTCCCTTTATATAAAACTCAAGAAAAAACAAAATATAGTAACAGAAAGAAAGTAGATCAGCAGTTACCTGGGGAGAGCTAGTATGGGGACAGGGACAGGGGTTACATAGGATCATGAAGAAAGCTTTGAGAGGGATAGGTAAGTTCACATCTTGATCAAAATGATGGCTTCATGGTGTGTGTGTGTGTGTGTGTGTGTGTGTGTATGAGAGAGCGCCAGAAAATTTAACAAATTTTATATCTTAATATATGAAACTTGCTTTAAATCAATTATGCCCAATTTAAAAAGTGTAGTTCGTAAAGCAATACAATGTGGGTTCTGATGTTGAAATATACCCCAAATGAGCTCACTACAGACTATCAGAATAGACTCCTTAGATACAGAAATACATATTCAATTATGCTTTTTTCTTTGGGAATAATATGGGTAGCATGTTTGAAATATTTTATCCTTGGAAACAATGTTCAAATATAAGCTCGGTTCTTAGAGTCTTTGAAGTTAAAGTGATTATTTTTGCTCCTATGGTATTACTTTGGGTACAACAAGTCCTTAAATGAGATCAGCGCTGTGGCTTGCTTTAAATTAGCTGAAACTGTCATTGGTGAATTAATAAGATTCCACATAGTTTAATTAAATTACTGATCTCAGGAGTGAGAACTGTGGTGTGAACTTGCCAACTGTACCCTTCAAGGACCAATTTGCCCTTCCAGGAGAAGGGAGCTGCTCTAAATAAATGAAACCATGCTAGATTGTTCCAGAAGGATGTCAGGAAGTCATAGACTGTGTTGCCAAAATAAATAAAATATGAAACACTTGTATGAATAAACTTATAGGAAGGGCATCCCATTTTATAATTCAAATAAAAAACCTGCCCCAGTCAAATCAATAGTGCCCAGAACTCCATAGTCACATGTATCCAAAGACTCCATTTTTTTTCTATCCTAGAAGAAAAGGAATGAGTTTAAAGAAGGTTGAAATTTAAGTCAATGAGACAGACACTTGATTCATTTATTTATTGATCATACTTTATTTAATTGTTAAGTAACTTCTTTGAGGAATGGACTATATTTTTGTTTTATTCAGGCTGTAAGCCCAGGGCCTGGCAGGGTGAATGGGATAATAATTTTATTATCTTAACTCACATAACACTCATTGTTTTCCAGGCACCTTGTATGCATTAATGTAATTTCCCCATGAGGAGGATAAGAGTGTTAGTACTATTTTACAGAAGAGAAAACTGAGGCACAAATAATTTAAGAACTGATTAATGGACACGTGTTTGTGGAGCACCTAGTCAGTGACAAGCACAGTGCCAGACAGACATCCAAGTGGCACACTAACTTGAGATCTCGAAGACTGAAGAACCAAGTGCTTTGGGAGCTTCCTTGAAGAATAGACCCTGGCTCATTCAGTCATTGTTCCCCGCAGAGGAGGAATGGAGAATGTGTTCAAAAAGTTTCATTGAAGTGGAAAGACCCATACTGAGGACCCCACTCTGAGGTCCAGTCTGAGGAGCTGATACCTAGGAAAGCGTAAAAGTGGAAGTTGTGAAGGAAAAAAAGATGAGGAGGTAAAATAGGGTACTCTAGAGATTCATTGTTGCTGTTGGGAGGGGAACACATGGAAAGACTGCACTGAATGTCTTCCCTCCATAAAACTGCCCTCAGGAGCCAGCGAGCAACCAGGGCTGGGAAAAGGGTTTTTCTGAGACTCAGCAACTAGGATGAGATGAATGATTCTTTTGGTCCAGGAAAGTTGTTCAGATTTTCTTGGTGCTGCCCCAAAGAAGCAGGGTCATTCTGAGTGACAAATGAGAATCTGCAACACCCACATGGGCCCATGCACTCAGGTGTAAACCACACCAGTGCTGTCAGCTTGATTTTAATGACAGGGAAAGTGACAGGGGCATTGGAACAGCACATGTTCAACAATGCCCAGGCTCAGATGGTCTCTGAAAAGTCCCTGGCACCAAATAACTTGTGATCTCCCCTGGCCAAAGCTCCAGAGGCCAGGATGAAGGGTGTCCGGAGACTGGGGAACAATGGTGCTTGTGGTAGGATGAGAAGCAATAAGTGCATGTACTACCCCAGAGGGTTGTTGTCTCTGGGGACTGGAGGGTCCAGAAGAAGTGTGCATGGTTTTAAATGTAGGGGATTGAATTGAAGGCATCAAGAGAAATAAGGAGGAGAATGGACATCATCTTTCCACTATGGGAAGTTGGTAGTAAGAAAAAAGTACAAGCAATTTGTTTTATGGTTTTTGTTTGTTTGTTTGTTTGTTTGTTTATTTATTTAGAAAGGATGCAACATAGAGGACAGATTTTTTCATCTATAAAAGATTTTTCATGAGTTTTCCTTTAATTATTTCGCTAGTTAACTCTAATTCCCCAGAAAATTAGTGTTTGTTCTAATTCCATTTGGTCTTATTTCATTTCTGCTGCTATAACAAAACACCGTAGAGTGGATAATTTATAAAGAGTAAGAATTTATTTCCTACAGTTATAGAGGCAGGAAAGTCCAAGATCAAGGCACTGCATTGGTGTCTCCTGAGGACTGCTCTCTGCTTTCAAAATGGTGCCTTCTTGCTGGGTCCTCACATAACAGAGGTCAGAAAGGCAAGGGAGGGCTCAATTTACCTCTGAGCCCATTTTTGGGGGCAGAGTTCTCATGACATAATTGCCTCTAAAGGCCAGTCCTCTTAGTACTGTGACACTGGGGATTAAGGGTGAGCATGAACTTTGAAGGGGTTACCATCATTCCAACCGAAGCAGACTTGTTCATAGTTATTCCCAGCCCTGAGCTACATAAGCTCCGATGATAACACCAAAACACTGCGATGATCTCCACATCTGGAATGCTGAGCCACTTACTAGGAATATCAAAGAACAAGAAATAAATTTTATTTCCCCTAGCTTGCCGGCAATACATCCTCCTGATGAAGGAGAAAAAAAATACAAACACCTGCATGATCAGCAGGAAAGAACACATGAACCACTTTGCTGGGACAGAGCACAAGATTACCTGCTTTTAATTTTTTTTTTCCTTTTTTTTTTTTTTTTGGTACAGGGATTGAACTCAGGAGCACTCAGCCACTGAGCCACATTCCCAACCCTGTTTTGTATTTTATTTAGAGACAGGGTCTCACTGAGTTGCTCAGCACCTCACTAAATTGCTGAGCCTGGCTTTGAACTCACGATCCTCCTACCTCAGCTTCCAGGCCCACTGAGATTTCAGGCATGCATAGTGCCTGGCACTAAGATTACCTGCATTTAAACCCCAGAATTCACACATACCACAGATGCTTATCAGAATCTGATAATTTGATGATAAACTAGAGCTGTTTAACTTCTTTTGTGTGTGTGTGTGTGGGGGGGGTATATGGTTGTTGTTTTGTTTTCTTTTTTGCATTCTATGAGAAAAATCTCCCCTTGTGGGAGAAAGCCTTGGTCATACCAGAGAAACTACCTTTCAGAAGTCACCAGTGTCTCCTTGCTGCTGCCAAACCCAACACACTTGTACTAGTCTCACCCTGATTGCCCTTATTTAGTGCTGTGGACTACACTCCCTTCCAAGTTTACCTTGTGCAAGGCTCCCTTTTCTCTGCTCCAGCTTGACAGTTGTTTGGTTTGGTTTGGTCTCACACTCCAACAGGCCATCCTGGTCTTATTATTCCTGTGGTGGGAGCAGGTTCCCAGTACAAGTGAGGAAGTGCATAAGGAGTGACTCTCAAGGTTAAGACTGAGAGCTGAAGCCTCCTCACTTCTGAAGACTTCTATTGGCCAGAGCAAGCCATGTGGCCAGTCCAAATTCAAGGGATGGGAAAACAGACTCCAGGTCTGCACAGAGGATGACAAGGGTTGGAGAGAAGAGGATATATTTGTGACTATTTTTGCACACCCCCTTATGGAAAAGGAGAACCAATCATGCTCCCTCTGCAATGCTGCTCAAAACCCAAGTGTAGCATTCTCTTGTCCACACAATTGTTTATAAACCATATACATTTTCCTGTAGCAGAGGCTCCTGTTTGAATGGAAGAACCTATTTTATATATCTTTGTATACCCACAGTGCATAGCACAAGGTCTGTGGCCTAACAAGTGCTCAATGCATGCTTAATAAATGCAATTCAAAATGAAATTGGAAGGTCTTCCCCATCAAAAGATGGGGAATTGTTTGCAGCTAGTGATAATCAATTCCTGATCAAAGATGGAAAAGCAATGGTAAATATACTCATCCTTCCCTGACAGATGGTGGCAGGACCCCTGTTTGGGATGAAACCCTGCCAGTGCTCAGGATCCTTATGTAAAATGATATATGCATAGCTGCCTGTGAGCATGCTCCCATATGCTTCAAATAATCTCCAGATTACTTAGAATACCTAAAATAATGTAAATGTCATGTAAATAGTTGCTATATTGTGTTGTGTAGGGAACAATGACAAGAAAAAAAAGTCCATACATGTTCAGTATAGACACAGTCATCACAGACATGACTGCACAGTATGTTTCAGCAACATAACTTGCTTTTTAAATATTTTCAGTCTGAGGTTGTTTGAATTTGGAGATATAGAAGCCATAGATATTGAGACTCAACTATATTTATCTCTTAATTCTATGTACTTATATTCCCTGAGGTTTACCACCTTTATCTTCACAACATTTCAAAATTCCTTGACTCCTTTCAAAAAATATATTATAATGGACTACTAAGTTTAGGTGAATTATTCAACATGTAGAAACATAGAGCTGAATGTAATTCTTGTTGCTCTTAAATGACTGTAAAACCAAAACAAATATTAAACAGAAAACAAAATTACAAAGCCAATAAAATTCCAATTAACATTAATTTAACATGACACATAATGTTGTTTTGTTAAAAATAAATCACTGTTTACAACAAGAATAGGGACTGATCTGTTATTGTCTATGATCTCTTGAGTTGGTGTGCCTATAATAAATACTGTCGAGGCAGGCAGGCATCATTGTCTGTAATCTCCAGTGTACCTGAGAAACATTTTCTTCATTACTTCAATGA
>JAJEJO010003908.1:33114-89063 GCA_020662805.1 Glaucomys volans
TTTTTTTTTTTTTCAGTCTTCCTCATGGTGTCATTTCTTTGGACTCAGATCTGAACCTCACTTTTCTCTTCATTTATACCACATATCTCAGAGGATCTGCTCACCAGCTTTGCACCTTCATCATCTCCATTGAGTTCTTTAAGTCACCTCTACTAAATCTAGATTGTAAGTGAAAAGTTAGCCTCAAAATGTGTCTTTGTCTTCAAAAACTGAAAGAGCATTAATTTGACCTTCTATTTCCAATCTGTTTGGGGAGTAATGGGAAGGAACATAGCATAGGCTGGGGTAGCTCTGGGCAGCAGTCAGGGAAACTGTTCCTTGCCTTACCTCCGCTCAACTGAGTGACCTCAGACCAGTTGTGGTCTTCCATGGAATACTCTTCAGTGATTTAAAGAAGGATGAAATCTTGTCATGTGTGACAACATGGATGGGCCTGGAGAATTTAATGTTAAGCAAAATAAGCCAGTCATGGAAAGGCAAATGACATATGATCTCAATCATAAATGGAATCTAAAAAAAAGGTGATTCATAGACATAGAGAATGGGGTTGAGGAGAGAGAAAGGGCATACTGGGGAATGAAATTGAATGAATTGTTACCGACATGTAACAATGAACCCCATTATTATTATTATTATTATTATTATTATTATTATTTTTAATTTATTTAATTTTGATTCATTGAACACAAATGGAGTACAGCTACTGTTTCTCTGGTTGTACACAAAGTAGAGTCACACCATTTGTGCATTCATACATGCACACAGGGCAATGATGTCTGTCACACATTCTGTTATTATTCTTACCCCCACCCCAACCCCACCCCTCCCTTCCCTCTATGCTATCTATCCTTCCTCCATTCTTGCCAACCTTTCACCCCACATTATGCATCATCATTCGCTTACCAGAGAGACCATTCGGCCTTTGGATTTTGGGGATTGGCTAATCTCACCGTAACAGTCTCCAACATCATCCATTTACCTGCAAATGCCGTAATTTTATTCTTCTTTATGGCTGAGTAATATTCCATTGTGTATATATACTACAGTTTCTTTATCCATTCATCTATTGAAGGACATCTAGGTTGATTCCACAATCTAGCTATTGTGAATTGAGCAGCTATGAACATTGATGTGGCTGCATCACTGTAGTAATCTGATTTTAAGTCCTTTGGGTATAGGCCAAGGAGTGGGATAACTGGGTCAAATGGTGGATCCATTCCAAGTTTTCTAAGGAATCTCCACACTGCTTTCCAGAGTGGCTGCACCAATTTGCATTATACCCAGCAAAACTTACCTTCAGATTTGAAGATGAAATAAAATCCTTCCATGATAAACACAAGCTAAAAGAATTCATAAATAGAAAGCCTACCCATTATTATTAAAAATTATAGTGTACCAATAAAAATTATTAAAAAATAAATGGAGAATAAAAGGCAGTTAGCAGAGACCAGGGAGGAGAGAGATGAGGGGGAGAATAGGAGGTAGTTGGTCAACAGGTGTAAAGTCACCAGTAGGAAAAAGGACTGAGCAAGCTCTGGTGTTCTACTGCACAGCAGGGTGACTAGAGTTAATAATAATGTACTGTTTATTTCACAATACTAGAAGAGGTTTTTTTCCTTACCATTAATTATGCTAAATGCCTTATCAAAAAACATGCACTATGATTGAAAAGTTATTTTAGAACACATTTATTTTTAAAGATATAAATGCCTGCTTCGTTCTTGACTTGTTAGGCTCTTTTTGGTGGGTTCCTTTAAGAGTCCTTCATCATTTTGTGGGTCATGAAGACTTGACAGTCTTCTAAAGCAGGGTGAAACCCTTATCAGAGGGAGTGTATTTATTTTTGATCCATAAAAGAAAATACAGAGAGTTACAAAGGAACCCAATTATACTGCAATACAAATGCAAAATGTTTGAATATGATAGAGCAACATAAGCACACCTTTGTAAATGGATTAAAATAAGAATTAGTGGAAGGTCTAATAACAACATCATTTCAAAGTAGGAATGACCATGTATGCTAAATTATGTACAATGTCTGATATAAAGGAATATTTCATTTAATTTCCAAGTATTTGTGAAGTTTCCAAACCTTTTCGTAGTATTGATTTCTAGTTTTGTACCACCATGGCAGAAAAGATAACTTCATATGATTTCAGTCTACTTAAATTGTTAGACTTGCCTCATCACCTAACACACGACCTATCCTGGAGACTATTACAAGTATGAGTTAGAAGAGAGGCTTTTTTTAATGTCTGCACCACAAAGAAATGATAAATATCTGAGGTAATGGATATGCTACTACCCTGATTTGATCATTGCACAATGTACATATGTAACCAAAACATCACCGTAAGAATGTACGATGATTAGATATCAATTTAAAATAATAAGACTTTATATTAAGGGATTCAACTAGATCTGTGGCTCTCCCTCCAAGGTTGTTTTGACCTTGGTGGTGAGGAGGGGACTTCTGCTTGTCACAGGGATTAGGCAGTGCTGTTGGCATTAGCAGGTGTAGACATGCACACTAGACAGTCTGCAATGCTTATACTCTTCTAATACAACCAGAAACCGTCTCCCAACCTCCATGTGGAAGTCCTTCTGACACTGAGGTAGCTGAAAACCTTGTTATAATTGAGTGTAGAGGCTGTTTTACATAGAAAAAGCAAAGCAGTCTTTGAAGTTTTAATGTGTACTCAGATGACTAGTTTCTGGTCTATCCTCTTACCTGAAACTCAGCTTTTGCATTTTTCTTTTGCCTGTTCAGAATGGGTCCTGGTCTTCTATGAAATCAAAACTTACTTTCCACATACAAGCCTCAAGCTTTTCTGTATACTTGCCTCAGGCTGATTCAACGCTTCTGCAGCAGAGTATCAGATCTGTGAATAATGCATCAAAATACAGATTATCATAAATTACTCTCATTTTCATTTTCACTTAGAGTTAGGGCATTTTAAATTATGTGTATCCATAAATTATTTATTGTGTGAATTTTATTTTAGGTTCATGCAGGAATTGCTATAGTTTGGACATTGAATATCCCCCAAAGGCCCACCTACGTGGTAAAGGCTTAGTCTCCAAGATGGCACAGTTGGGAGGTGGTGGAAACTTTAGGAGATGAGGCCTAGTGAGAGAGCATTAGGTCACTGGGGTGAGCCCTCAATGGGACTGTGGGACTCCAGTCTCCTCACTCTCTCTGCTTCCTGGCCATGAGGCGAGCAGTTCTTCTCTGCCACACATACCTGCCATGCTGTTCTGCCTCACCCAAAGCAACAGGGCCAACCAATCTGAAGCCTTTAAAACTGTGGGCTAAAATAAAACTTTTCACTTTATAAGTTGATTCCTTTTATACACTGGTAATTTCACCATATAATCTAGTTGATTTCACTTTATAAATTAGTATTTTTGTTATAGTCATGGAAAGCTGCTAATACAGGACTATTACAAAATACATGTGATAAAAAGTACTCTGATAATACTCAGGATTAGGCAGAAGCACACATATGTACAGATAATTACTAAGTATAAAAGAATATGAATCAAAATGTTAAAATGTTTGAAAATGGTAGATCCATACTTGGTTTTATTTGATAGTCTCTTATTGATCTTTTCCCCCTTTTTAAATTACTTATTTTTAGAATAAGATAAGAAAAATCATTTTAAAATTCCTCCCCAAAAAAGTGCTCTTGTGTCTGAAAGTTTGAAAGCCCCTAAACTTTCACCACTGCAAAAAAAATTGCAGTGGTGAAATGCTTTTAAATGCTCTGGTGTTTCTATCCCCTCTAAAACTCCATGACTCACCATTTGTCCACCTTATCTTTTGCTGAAAATCAACTCCAGGAAAAAAGTAGAATACTTGTCACTGCCCTCTATACTATATTTGAGTGAATACTTGGTTGTACTTTCAAGCAATGATGGAGATGTGGGTTTTGAGTTGTCCCCCCCACAAAGAGCTATCCAATACTTGAGGAACCTAAGAAAATTACAACAAAACAGAAACCAGCTAGAGCCATATCCATATCTACCACCACTTTCTTGTCACTTTAGGAGGGACCATGAAAAGCATCTCAATTAATCTGATGTTCAAAGACCTATGAAAATTACTCTCCTGTTAGCTTTCTGAACCTGGTGCCTAGTTCAGTTTGCCTCAATGAACTCTACTTTTTGTTCCTGTTGAAAGAGTCCTCTTCATTTGTTTTGACATCGAAAGAGATAAGTGGAACTATTTTTCATGAAACAGAAATTTTGATAGCGACAGAATTGCAAGTCAAATACAGACAGATGAAATAACTTATTTGGTTATTGTCTTTATGACCCAAGGACAATAATCACAGCCAGGAGTTATACGAAATTCTGGAGTTCTCCAACAATGTAAGTCATTCTTTTACATTTCACCTTTGAACAAAAAACCCTGGCCAAAAAAAAAAAAAAATTGCAGAAGCAATGCATGTTTTAATGAATAAGTATCTCATTCCACCATCTTTTTTTTTTTCTGGCAAAAGGTAAGTAAGCATCTTTATTTTTTTAATAACCAGATTAAATTCTATTTTTACCCACTTCCACTAGAAGTATATCATGAGCTCAATTCCAAGTGAAGTTCATAAAATTCAGTGACCTCTTAATCATTTGGAATTTAAACTTGGCTGCTTTTGGAACTGTCTCCTCATTTCCTCCTGTAGGATGCATCATTGTTAGAGGAGGTTCTGTCCACTCCTCTGTCTTGATCTACTCTGTGATGGCCTGTGCCAAAGCTGTCAGCACCTGCTAATGTAATTATCTGCCAGAAAGTCACATCTCCATCAAAATTGCACTGTCCAGATAGACATCTAACGATGCATTCTCCAGTCATGACACTATGGCTATTTCTGGGTGCTTACTTCCCATGGTGTCTCATTCAAGCCACTTTTAACCACCAAGGAAAATATTTGTTTCTCACACGTGCCTAGGTGTCATGTGTAGATGTCTCTATTCTGATGAACTATTTTGGATGAGAATGATTCCATAAGAACAGGAACCTCCCAAGGCAAATATTTCCTCAATAATGGCATTCATTTCCTTTACTCTTAGATCTCCAAATTTAAAGGGAAGTAGCCTTCTTCATCTTCTGCCCCTTTCTGGGACTTGGCTGGTGTAATGGTTATATTGAATCATCAATTTGATTGGATTAAGAGATGTCAATGATTAAGACGCTTCTGGGTATGTCAGTGACAGTCTGTCTAGGAATAATTGGAATGTGGGATAGTGAACTGAAGTGGAGCCCCTCTGTAAGTGTGGGCAGCACCACCCCATAGGATGGAATAAAACTTGGAAGAAAAACAAAGCAGATGCAGATACAGACTCCACTCTTCTTGAATGGATTCTTCATTGCTGCTTCAATCATCTGAGGATATCAGACTCTCACTTCTTCACTCTTCCAAAGTGGATTCTGCCAGTGATTATCCACATAGTTTCCAGAAGCCTTGGTCTTGGACTAGGGTAGCACTGTTGATCCCTCTTGTTCTGGGGCTTCTGAATCTTGGACTGTGCAGCTGCTGGTTCTTCCAGCTCTCCAGTTGTAGATGGCCATTGTGGACTACCCAGCTTCTGGTCATGTAAGCTAATCTAATAAATCTCCTTTTTATAATCATACTTTCTGTTGACTCTGATCCTCTAGAGAATCCTGACTAATACAACCCATAAGTATAAAAGATAACTGAAGAGATAGAAGCAGTAAAGTTTTTTAAAAAATCTTTCAACAAAGAAAAGCCCAGGATGAGATAGATTCTCAACTGAATTCTACCAGACTTAAAGAAAAACTAATGCCAATGCTCCTCAAATTATTGCATGACATAGAAAGGGATGGAACACAACCAAATTCATTCTATGAACCCAGGACCACCCTCATACCAAAACCAAACAAAGACCCATTAAGGAAAGAAAACTGCAGACCAATATTCCTGATGAACTTAGATGTAAAAATCCTTAATAATATATTAGCAAATCATATTCAATGATGTATTAAGAAGATTGTTGGTTTTATTCCAATATTGCAAGGATTAATTTATACAAACCAATAAATATCATTCACCAAATAAGCAGAATCAAGGATAAAAAAATCACATAATCATTTCAATGGATTCAGAGAAAGCCTTCAACAAAATTCAACACCCATTCATGAATAAAAGAAAAAACATGGAGGAAACTAGGGATAGAAGGAACTTACCTCAACATCATAAAAGTTATATATGACAAACTCAAAGCTGACATCAGAGTGAATGGGGAAAAATGAAATGAAAACATTTTCTTTAAAATCTGGAATGAAATAAGAATGTCTACTCTCACTGCTCCTATTCAATATAGTACTAGAAATTCTAGTCAGAGGCAATTAGGCAAAAGAAGAAAATAAAAGTGATAAAAAAAGAAAAGGAAGATGTAAAATTATCAATGCTTGCAGATGATATGATCCTATACTCATAATGCCCAAAAAAGTCCACCAGAAGAATGCTAGCGCTAATAAACAAATTCAGCAAAGTAGCAAGTTACAAAATCAACATACAACAATCAATAGTTTTTCCATGTATCAACAATGATGAGAAAGAAATTAGGAAGACAATCCCATTCATAATAGTCTCCAAAAAATTATCTAGTAGGGAATCCAATCAAGGAGATGAAAGAGCTCTGCAATTAGAACTATAGAACACTGAAGAAAGAAATTGAAGAAGATCTCAGAAGATGGAAAGACCACCAATGTTCATGGATAGGCAGAATTAATATTATTAAAATGGCCATACTACCAAAAAAAAACATATTCAATGCAATCCCTATCAAAATACCAATGAAAAATACATTTGGAAGAATAAATGACCCAGAATAGCCAAAGCAATTCTAAGACACAAAAGCAATGCTGAAAGCATCACAATACCTGATTTCAAATTATAATACAGAGCTACAGGAACAAAAATGGCATGGAACTGGCAAAAAAACTGACATATAGACCAGTGATACAGAATAGAAGACACAGAGACAAACCCACACATCTACAGTCATCTCATCCTTAACAAAGGTACCAAAAACATACACTAGAGAAAAGACAGCCCTTTTAACAAATGGTGCTGGAAAAACTGGTTATCCATATGTAGAAGAAGGAAACTAAACCCTTATCTCTCATGGTGCACAAAAGTCAACTAAACAATGGATCAAAGACCTAGGAATCAGAGCAGTTATGCAAAGCCTACAAGAAAACACAGTCAACAATCCAGCATTTAGGCACAGACAACAACTTTCTCAATAGGACTCCTAAAGCTCAGGAAATAATGTCAAGTATTAATAAATGGGATGGCATCAAATTCAAAAGCTTCTGCACAGCAAAGGAAACAATTAGGAATGTGAAGAGTTAACCTACAGAATGGGAGAAAATCTTTGCTAGATACTTTTCTGACAGATTATTAATATCAAAAATATATACCTAGAATTCAAGAAACTTAACACCAAAAAAAAACCAAAAACAAATAGCCCAATGAATAAATGGGCAAATGAATTCAACAGGCACTTTTCAAAAGAAGAAATGCAAATGGACAACACATATATGAAAAATGTTCAACATCTTTAGCAATTAGGAAAATGCTATCAAAACTACCCTGAGGTTTCATCGCACTCCAGTTAGAATGGCAGCCAACAAAAATACAAACAGGGCTGGGGTTATGGCTCAGTGGTAGAGCACTTGCATAGCATGTGTGAGGCACTGAGTTTGATCCTCAGCTCCACATAAAAATAAAATAAAGGTATTGTGTCCATCTACAACTAAAAAAATTATAAAAAATACAAACAACAATAAATGCTGGAGAGAATGTGGCAAAAGGAAAACTTTTGCACTGTATGTGGGACTAAAAATTAGTACAACACTATGAAAATCAGTATGAAGTTTCCTCAAAAGACTAGGCATGGACCCACCATATGGCCCAGCTATACTACTCTTCAAAATCTATTCTAAAGAATCAAAGTCATCATTCTGCTACAGTGATATACATGAATACCCATGTTAATAGCAACACAATTCATAGTAGCCAAGCTTGGAACCAGCCTAAGGGTCCATCAATGAATGAATGGATAAATAAAATGTGATATATATACACACAACGGAGTGTAATTCAAACATAAAGAATGAAATATGTTATTTGCAGGAAAATGGACAGAATATGAGAACATCAGTTTAAGTGAAATACTCTAAACTCAGAAAGTCGAGAGTTATGCATTTTCTCTCTCATGTGGAAGCTAAAGGGGATAAAGGAAAAGAAAGGTGAGGGAGGTAACTCATGAAAATTGAAGGGAGATCAGTAAAGGGACCAAGGGGAGGTAAGAGGGGAGTGAAAGGGAAATACTGGGGAATGGTGTTGGCCAAATTATGTTGTTCTGTCATGTGCATGTATGAATATGTTAACAAACAATTTCACCATTATGTATAATTATAATGGACAATTAAAAATATGAGGAAAAAAATAAAATATGAGGCACACAGTTTCCCGCATCAGAGTCTAACTCTCTTACAACCCCTAGCCACTCAACCTCCAAACTCAATAAATATCATTATATTTTGGTTAACTAATGAGAAAATAGAATTATTTCTTTCACTATATTCCTCAGATTTTTATAAATGATTTACTGGTTTGAAGAATTTTAACAGCTTTATTGATCAGTTCCTCTTTTATTCATGGGTATTAAAGTAAAACAATCTCATGTACTGCTACTGAAAGTTTAGAAGGTGCACACTTTTGGCATTAAGTTTCACAAGATTTAAACGGTAATTTTGTTCCTGTGAATCTGGTTTAAGAAATCATAATAAATCTGAAAAATCTTTATTTAAAAATGCTAAGCCCTACATCATTTACAACAGACCAAAATGGAAACCTTCCACATCCAAAAGAAGGGAAGTAGAAAATTACAGAACTTTTCTGAGATGTACTAACTTGTAATCATCAGAAGTTGTGTTGAATAAGGGAAATAGTGACATAAAAAATGCTTGAGATAGAAAACTAGATTTAATTATAATTACTTAATAACTTAATTACTTAATTAAAATTAAGTGTAAGAATTATAATATACCAATAAAATATTTTGAAAAATATTGAAATCAAGAAAGTAATTGTAACACACACATACCAGATTTCAAATACTTATGAAAAAATATAAAATAACTCATTGACAATTTTTATCTGAATTACATGTTGAAATAATATTATGGAGATCTTGGATAAAATAAAGTACATCATTAAAACTAATTTCACCTGTTTTCATTTTTTTAATGCACTTATGAGAAAATTGTACCAGGTGTGGTAATGCACACCTGTAATCCCAGCAACTTGGGAGGCTGAGGCAGGAGGATTGCAAGTTCAAGGCCAGCCTCAGCAATTTAGCAAGGCCCTAAGCAACTTAATTAATTTAATTTAAAAAATAAAATTGCATTCATGACTTAAATCATGTTTCCGTAGGATAGTGCTGTTCTACAGATTGGCACAGGCAGAAAGATCAATGAATGCTATCATATTTCAATAATAAATATGACACTTGGGCATGGACAGTGAACCACCCCTAATATATTAGCCACTTCTCTCTCTTAAAGGTGTTCCTTCCTAGTTTTCTGCTGTTCTTCTGAGCACACAGTGAGAACTTCTGATGCATGTTAACCACTCTTGACTTCACTGCTTAAGCCTCTGAGGGCATCTGTGTATCTCCCTAAGAGAAGAAGCTCCTAAGCTCTATCTTTGAAGTGGAACATCAGCTATCGAGGGGTGGATTGCTCCTAAAGGGCAGCAGGCAACCAAAGCCATTATGAGCCTGCAGACCAAAGGGAAATACTTTTAAATGCTAAATATGGATGTCTCTAAGTAAACACTAAGCAAATGCATGGTTATAAACCTATTTGCCTGATTCATTGTGTATTAATCTCCCGAGGCATTTTGTTTGGAGGATTCTCAAAACAAGTGTCCCAAATCCTAAAAAGTCTCTTAGAAGATAGCCTTTTCCCTCTGAGTTGAGGTCATGACAGGAGGCTCAATCTACACTTTCAAAGACCATGGCTCTGCAGGAGAGAGAGTAAGGTAGGGAGGTACTGCCTGATAGGCAGGGACTCAGGTGCTGCGAAGTCATGGGGACTCAGCCCCAGACTCGGGCCATGTGAACAAACAAGAGGTGAGAACAATATTTACTGAGCCAGTGCTCCTTCCTGAGGCTGTGATTAACTGACCTGTTGTTGCTGTTGTTTATCTTGTGGCAAATTCTGCAAGTCAGCAAAATAGAGGGAAAAATCTTCCTCTCTGAGCTGGACAGACCCAAGGTACCCTGATGGAGAGCACATCGATCCTGCAGGCTGTTCTCGACCAGCCACCAAGAAATTCTGCTGTGCTCCTTATTTAAAGAATGTACATCTCTGCATTTCATCCATTTTAAGAATTGCTATTATTCATCAAAAGATGATCTACAAATTAATTTTTGGTTTGTTTTTGGAAACAATGAGTTCCCTTAATTTACAACAAAGGAAGAGTTGCAATTGTGTGATAGGAACACATTAAATTTCTCAAAACTCTGTCTTTGCTACATGGCAACTTTACCATGTGCATTTACCCTCTAGGGTTCTCTAGAGCTGTGTGTCTAAGCAGATTAGCAAAGTGTTTACCTGCTCTTCAAATTGCCTTCTGGTAGAAAAACCTCAATTTTTCCCAAGCTCTGCTGAACTTGAATAAACACTGCATCTAACCTGGCTTAGCCAGCTGTTACTTTTTATTGCATTCTCCTTCCTTCCAGTCAGCTTTGGAGGTTTGCCCCAGATCACAGCAATAAAGATACTCTGAAGTGGACTCCCCAGTTCCCTATCCTAATGCCCCCACTGCCTTTAACAAGCGCCCAAGCTTCGCTTGCATATTGGTTGATTGCTTTTCTTCTCTTTGCTCACTAGAGCCAGAGCACTGCAGTGAAGGCCATGGGGGTTTGTGAGCATTTGGATTGAAAGAGTGCTGTGTGTTTCCATGATGGAGAAATGAATGAAACAGAAAGATCTATGGGTGGTTAAAGGACATTCCCTTCAAATACTGGTGTAAATGGAATTCTCATTTCACTGCACCCGCAGCAGCTTGGGAAACTACTACTGTCAACTGAAAAGAAACTTAAAAAAGAAACCAGATCAAATAGATCTGCACACTCCCTGGCCAACAGGAAAACTCCCCCAGGTGACCTTTGACACTTGGGACAGTGTCAACTTCAGTGTAAGGAACTCTTTTCTCCAGTGAAGACTGCTTAGGGTGCACAGGCCAGGCATTGTAGACACACTGCTGTAGGAGAGCTCAGACCAAGAACCACATCTCACTTAGGGGTTTTCTGCACTTGGACCCTGCACTGAAGACCCCAGCCTGTCTTTGTGTAAAATCTGTTCTGTACAATAAATTTAAAGGAAATGTTTTTCAGACCCTCTGGCCATACAAAGCAATGGGTTCCTCTGCCTTGCTAAGCCCCAGGCCTCTTATCCTGACAATATTTCATCCTGAGAGTTTCTGAGGTGCCCTGTTATAAATCTATGATGTCTGTTAGGCTTTTCAGAAGGCTGTCTGCCTTATAATTTCTCATATCAAAATTCCTTTCCTCAATGGTGATTCCCATGTGGATTCACTTTCATCCCTTATTACTTTTATTCTGCCTTCTTTCTGAACACAGGGATTTTCCTTGCCATTGGTTGTTTGAAGTATTTAATACCCACCTCCCTTCTACCACTTTCCATATTCAGGTCCTGTGCATCCTCCTTTCCTATACCTGTCCTTTTTCTCTAGTCAATAAGCATACAGAAATTCCCTCATGGCGTATTTGCAGAGGAAACAGAATGTACATGCCCTTGGACAGTAGCTATTCAGCTCACACTTGACTTTCAACATTAATTTTAACCAAGACCTTATTATTAATTGATAATCATTTTAGAGGATTTATTTAAAAGAAACACTGAGGCGTTCAGACCGAAAGAAAGCAATGGTAAAAGACCATATTTGAATCCGATTTTCCTTTGCCACCTAACCCATTAGATAAAGAGGAAGCTCAACTCCACACTCACTTTGAAATTAACCCCAGGAAATACAAGTTTCAGACTCACCTAGAGTCCATGAAGCTATGTTGCTAATTGATTGACTACATAGTTGTACTTGAAACTGTTTTCTAGGTTTAGGACAATTTCCATCCACCAGACCAGATTCACTTGAAAGCGTGGGGTCAGTTAAATCTCAGTGTGGCACCCACTGGCCTCTGGCTGCCTTTGCTCCTGTTGGAAGACATCCCACTGGGAAAGTGCTGTAGCCAGAGTGGCCAGCAAGTCCCAGGAATGAAGCATGTCATAACTTCCCAGTTAACTAGCTACTTACCTCTCAAAACATCCCCACACGAGACTTGCCAACATTGCCACTTGGGTTCTACCATCTCAGCTCTGGGTGAGAGGTAAAGAACTTTCTCTATTCAAAAAGGTGGAAAGCCTTGGTCTAGCTGCTTCACCCACAGCACTGGGCATAAAACGGAGCAGCTCAGGAGGCACAAGGGTTATACACAGTGTCCCTGTCTATATCCCTGTGTCTAGCTGCTGGGGAGTATATGTCAGTTCTAACTCTGAAAATGCTTCTCCTTAGGTCAAAAGGAGTTTAAATATTTCACCCTAGAGCACACACAAAAGGGCTGAATGGTCACTGCAAACAGGGGGGAAAATAAACCATTTTCTGTGATTAATAATGCAAGTGGCCAGCACTTTATGCTTAACTTATCATTAAGCATAAAAAGGGCAATTTAATATTGATAATTTTAATGTTGATCAAGTATACTTTCTGAAGTTACCATAAGGGTCCTGATGCAAAGAAACATCAAGCAGATTCCACATCAGTGAACTTAGAATATGGAAGAGCAAAGACCATTACCAAGGCTAACACTCGGCAGGTGCAATTACAGGGGGAGATGCACATTAAGGAAGGTTCAGAGTGGTCAAAACAAGGTAGCCTCTTAACACAGCTCATTTCAGAAAGTTTACTTAGGTGGGGTGACATCAGAAGTGTTAGGAATCCAACACTCTCCTCCAGTTCATGACCAAAGTCCTTCAAAGAGCTATTCAGGCCATCTCTCTTCGTGTTTTTTACTCCAATGTTATCTCCACCTCTGTCAGTCCCCTGCCATCCTTTGCCAAAGACAACAACGACTGCCTGTGTTGTTTAATCTCACAGGCGAGTTCTGGTCCTCTTCATCACCTTCAGCAGCATCACACACTACAGGCCTGGCCCTCCTCCCCACCAGATTCCCTGTGGCCTTGGGACAGGCTTCGCCCTCACAACATGTTCTTCCTGCTCTACAGGCCAGTATATGTCAGAATTTCTTAAGATCTTTTAGACCATTTTGTCTTCTTCTCTATGATCATACTGGGTAATTCCATCCACATGACTGATCTCAGTCAAGACCATCTACAAAGATAATTCAGAACTCACTTGATACCTCTGACCTACCTTTCTCCCCTGAGCTGAGACTACTTGACATCTCTACTAAACGCCTCAATTCAGCATGTCTAAACCTGATCACCTCCTCATGGCCATCTGAGGGATGGTGCACATTGACTTCTATATGCCTGGAATGGTGACCTTGGTTATTCATCTGCTCTTTCTTACTATAATAACTAATCCTTCATCAAATTCAGCCAATTGCCCTCCTTCCTATCTCCTGAATCCATCATCCTGTCTCCATCTTCTACTAGAATCTCCCCTCTCTTGTCTTCTCTTGCCTCCTTCAATCTGTTTTTCCCATTATAGTGACTTTGGAAAACAGAAATCTGATGTCACTCCATATTAAAAGACACCAATATCTTTACATTGCTTTTAAGGTAAAAATCTTTAATATAATACTTCGCAGAACCCTGCATGATCCTGCCTCTGTTTATGTCTTCTGCATTATTTTTCACCACATTAATTATTATTGTTTTTCAACCACAGTGGTAATATTTCAGTGGTAATGTTTATAAGGAATCATACTCTCTTGTGCCACAGGGCATTTGCACAGATTGTTTCCTCTGCAGGGAACAATCCCATGATCCAGTGCTGTACTTATTAACTCTTCTTCTTCCTATAATTCTCAGATCAATCACCTTTTCCTCAGAAAAGATGTGCTGGACTTCCCACCTTATTTGTAAATATATATATATATATATTTGTTTGTCCCATTTCTGAATACTGATTGAGCCCACAAAACAGTAATTTCTAAGGGGACAGCATCATGACTGCTTTGCTCCTACTGTATCCCTATTCCTAGCCCCATATGCATCACAGTTCCTTCCACACAGTGGTGACTCAATTAACACTTGCTGAATAAGTAAACGGATAAACTCTCATACCCAACAACTTCTTTCCCTTTCTGCAATCTAAAAGCCCATCACATGCACCTTATGTTAAGTCTTCATTGTGCTGTGGAATGATGAATTAGGAGGGAGGAAAAGAGCAAGAAAGAACTAAGTATCTAAAGACAGGATTAAAAGATGTTAAGATAATGGAGAATTAGAACCAATCTAGAAGGGAAGTTAAATGAAAGAGTGAATTGTCACAATCTGACCAGTGAATAGAGTGACATTTCTGGAGGATTATTGGGTGTCATTTCAGTAGTCTGAAATTATAAAAGAGAAAAGTCCCGAAAGAATCAATTACACATCAAAGAGTCATAGACTCTGACCACTCAAGTGATTATGAGGCATTTTATAACCCCTTTTATCAAATATCAAGTGGTTAATATAGCTACCTGAGTTTCAGGACCATTTGGGAACTTCTCTTTAAAATTACAGCCAGCTAAGCTGCACTCCCTGATATTTAATTTGGTTAGTGTATGGTTGGGATCTGTAAGCTCAGGTTGGTATAACATGGGCAGGAATATCTTGCTGTACAGGAAAGTAAGGACATTGCCAAACTTCACCCCACCACACACACCAACACACATACGATGGGTGTATCTCACAAAGACAGAGGTGCCAGTGTGAGGGGGCTCCCATGGCCAAAGCTAAGACAACTTGAGCATCAAAGTAAATATTGTTAGTTACAGATTGTATCCCATAAAGTAAAATAGGAATTCATGAGTCCATATGGATCACAGAGATAGATAAAAATAGATGGTAGATGCCTTGAAAGGATAAAAGAATAGACAGATGATACCTGGCTAGACAGATGCATGCATTGAAACAGCCGGAGAGAATAGGAAGACAGAGGCCACCTGATAAATGTGGAGATTGACTTGGTGCGGTGTGTGATGAGCAGTGTGTGCAATCTGAATATGTGTGCAATCTGAAAGTATTTCCCCAGAAACCACTTACTGCTTATAAGGTGGAAAACAGTAACTATACGGTAGAGAAAGTGAATAAAACCTTTGCTGGCTGATCAAAATTAACATCACCAAGGAGAGGCAGTGGGTATTATGCACCTCTGGGTGTGGCACCTTCCAGAAGACATGTCACTCTTGTAGTATTCTGGCAAGGGATGCATAATCTGGATCCAATTATGGGGAAATGCTAAACAAATCCACAGTGAAGATCAATCTACAAAATAATTGGCCAATATTTTTCAAATGTATCAATATAACAAAATACCAAGAGAAGCTCAGGTTAAAAGAGATTAAGGAGACACGAAAATTAAATGCAAAACATAATTCTGGAATGAATCTTTGGAAGAAAAATTATGCTAAAAAGGGCATTATTGAGACAACTGATCAAATTGAACTGTGAATTATAGATAAAAATGGTGCATCAACATTAAATTCTTACAACTGGATATCAGAACTATGGTAACAGAATATCCTTATCTTAAAGAGAGTAAGCAAATGTAGAAAAGATATTTTTAAATATTAAATATAAAGGGAACGTATGATCTCTGTACATTTACACTGCAAAAATTCTGCAGATTTAAAAATTATTTCAAAGACAGAAAATTTTTCATTTAACTCCCCCAAGTGATTCTGATGACTGACATTTGGGGATCACAAATATCAATAATGTGAATGTCACCTGAAGAAGCCTAATGGGATGCTTTCTCATCTTCTGTTCTATAATTTTTATGACAGCCTACGAATGAACAATCAGTGGATTATCCAGAGTTATCATCCAGATAAACAACCAGCGGGGAATGAGTATAGGTATTAAATAAGAAGAAATTGACATGAATTTATCTTTAAGCTTCTGCATAAACTTTCTATGCAATCAATTACTTGTCTCAACACTTTCAGACTTTTCTAAGATAATAATAATTGCCTGCCTGCTTATTCATTCTCATCATAAACTAATGGTTATAAGAAAGAAACCCCCAATTCCACAGATACTCATGTCTTTTTGCCATTCTTTGTCATTAGTGATAATACATTGAAACAAATGCCAGTTAAAGAATATGCCTAATTGAACCATAATAAGGTTCTCCATTTTAACAGCAATGCATTTTTTATTACTTGCTGTGTACCAGAAGCTTTGTTGAGTACTCTCACTTTATATCAGGAAATGACAGGTTAGGCCACTGTAACTAACAAGAACAAAGATCTCTGTGGCTTACAACCACAAAGGGTTACAACTTGCTCACACTAAAGGTCCACTGAAGATTGGAAATGAGATTCCACTAACAGTTAATTATTCAGGGAATCAAATTAACAGAGGAGTCATTGTCCTGGACATTTGATCACCATGCCAGAGGGTGAGGAGTTTCTAGAAGGTCTTGTACTGACTGCTAAAATGATACCTATCAGTTCCATTCACAACTTTTTGGCCAGAATAAATCACATGTCCCCACCCAACCAACAAGGAGGTAGGACATGTAATGCTAACAAGGACCTGAGAGGAAGTGTCTCCTCCAACAGCATTAGCGATCATAAAATATGCATTAAATCCTTTCTCCTTATTGCCTCCCAATAGCACAAAAAAAGTAGTGATTCTCATTCTTCTTGTTTGATAGATGAGAAACAAAGGCTTCGAGAAATTTAGAAAACTCCCCACACTTACACAATGGGAGTTACTCCCCAGGATTTGAACCCAGATCCTTGTGATTCCTGTCTGTGACCACATCCTTTAAGGTATGCCCCTAGCTTCTTTTCCCCCTTCCTCTAATCTCAGTACAAGCTCTGGTGCCTGGTCAGGAAGCAGCTCTACTCTGAAGTGTGCAGACTGGCACAGCAATGGTGCAACAGCCTTCCCTAAGGGAAACACCCCTCCTCCAGCTGGATGGAGCTGGTCCACTCTACCCCTCTCCCACCTTGGCAACGTGGTCCTCAGCCTGACACCTGACTACTGTATTCTGCAATTCAGACTCACTGCCAGCATATTTCCCTCCATATGAAAGATCTCTTTGCCTCCACTAACTCATTCAACAAGCACATTCAAGCCCTGGCTGGCAGAATTCTCCCCCAAATCCTGACCACATTGATTTCCGATGTGTGGGTACAACTGAATTGAGCAGGATTCCTTTGTGTTCAGCATCTATTAATGGTTTAGAATTCTGTGACCCAAGCTTTATCACCTTGTGGATATTCTTGCCAAAGCATCTTCTTGCCATGTTTTCCATCCGTCAGCCAGTGTTACGGACTGAATGTCTGTGTGTCCTCCCAAAATTTATATGTTGAAATCCTGACCCAGAATGTCACGGTGTTAGGAGGCAGGGCCTTTGGAGGTGACTAAGTCATGAGAGTGGAGATCTCATAAGTGAGATTAGCATCTTATAAAAGGGACCCCAGAGAGCATTCTTGCCATCTTTCTTCCATGTGAGGACACAAGAAGTTGACATTCTGCAACCTGAAAGAGAGGCCTCCCCAGAATTTGACCATGCCACACCTTGATCTTAGACTTCTAGCCTCCAGAACTGTGAGAAATAAATTCTGTTGTTCACAAGCCACCCAGTCTCTGGCACTCTGTTACAACAGCCTGAACTTAGGCAGCCAGGAACCTACTCAGCGAACCACACTGGGTGCAGAGGCCAAGCCCAGCGTTAGTGAGGTAGGGAAGTGCATTCTGCCCAACCCAGATGGAGAACTGCAAAGTTACATACCAAAGAGTGTGCACAAACCTATGCTTCCATAAAAGAGAGTAAGTAACCAGGAACAATAATCCAGACCCTGACCTCCACAAATAAGTAGGAGATGAAATAGCTGATGGAAAAGTTCCGTGTCCTCCGCAACTTCCATCCCAACACCTAAAGGTTCTCCAGGAATTGTTTCCAGGAAAGGTGGTTCCCCTATCTTAGTTCAAAGACACTGCACATGAGCCAGGCACAGTGGTACACACCAGTATTCCCAGCACCTTGGGAGGCTAATGCAGGAGGATCATAGGTTCAAAATCAGACTCAGTAACTTGGTGAAGCCCTGTTTTGAAATTAAAAACTAAAAAAGGGCTGGGAATATGGCTCAGTGGTTAAGCACCCCTGGCTTCAATTCCTGGTATCATCAAAAAAAAAAAAAAGATATTGGTAAATAACCCAGCTGGGTTTCCTGGGTTTCTTGCAGGATGATCAATGACACAGGAACATGACACCTTGTATTTGTTTTTATCTCTCCCCGTACCTTACTTCCTGACTTCCCCACTGGGGCATTCCTAGGACTGCACTTGTCAGAAACACTAGCTCCTAAGATTTGCCCCAAGCTAGCCTTTCTAAGAAACTAGAGTGAAGATAGTACCGTCAAGAAATATACATTTCTAAAATGGTGGGATATATTCATATAAATATTTTTTCAATTCATGGACTCAAATATGCAGAGCTAGAACTTGGAGACACCATCATATGTCCCAATACCAAACCCAGAGTGTAGGAACACCTGGAGCTTTGTGGTTCGCATTACAGGAAGAAGCATAATGATGGAACAGGCAGACCTGTTTCTCTCAGAAGCACTGGGCATGCCCATGCTATGCATTATGCTCCCTGTGAGCACCTGGGACCCAGGCACTTCCTCTTCCCTTAATTGGCCTGATCAGGAGCCTAGCACAAGCATAATCAGGAGCTTAACACGAGGGTGTTAACAGCTACTGGCAATTTGTAATTAGTCAATGTCTGCTATATATGCTTGCTTGTTCCGCATTAAACTCGAGCCTGGGTCTTCAGAACCTGAGCTCCCGGGATGGTGTTAGCACTGTCGCACTCATCCTTACTCCCACAGGCCGCTCCTGTTCCACTTTACACCACCAGAGGAAGGTCAATATTTTAGACAGTGACCACAGTAGGAAGCTTAGCAGGTATTCTCTGTGCCTCTACACTTCCTTTCCCCTCCAGTACTAATGTCCTTGTCCTCTTGCAGGAGCACATGTACCCTTTCAGACTCTGAGCTCACTAGCAACCTTCTGTATGCACCTCATCAGGCAGACTTCATTACCTGTAGCCAGGTGCTCCACCTTCCTCCCTGTCGTACACTGTGGCATTCTATACATTAGCAATGGAGGTATAATTGGATTTTTTATTAGGTGTGCTTTTATTATAGTAAGATCAGGCAATTATCTGGCAATTAAAAACCTACTTATGAAATATCATTATGCCAAATTCTGCTCAGAGAAAATATCATAGCCTTAGAACTAAGGTCTTCCCCTGTGGGGACGGGGAGTCATGGAAACATCTAATGCTCTTCAGAGTTGATAGCTTCAAAAATGTATTTACTCAAATATTTGATTAAGAAAAATGCCCCCAGAGAAAATGAATTGATTGTTTTGGTTTGCATCCACATTTCAGCGCTTAGTAGTCCTGAAAACCAAATCAGGAAAGGGGTTGATTTGCAGTGATGTAAAGCTCATGAACTTTGAAGATCTGCTGGGCTTGCTGAAGGCTTTCTCCATCACTGGGGAGGAATCTAACGCAGGAGCACCAAAAGCAAATTTTGGTACAATTCAGTTTAGTTTGTTCCTTGTCTGTCCGATTCCAAACTCATATTCAAATGGACAAAAAGGGTGACCAAACAAGAGTCCAGTTAGTTTACAGCACACCTTTTTTAATTTTAAAAGGAAAACTACTATGGGGAGGGGGCAATTCATACAGAAGCAGTGGATGTGCCCGCAAGTAGCACTACATGGTCTTTCTCCAAATGTAACTGAACGGTCAGGCCTTAGCAGTCCTCATAACCAACTGCTCTTCCCCCACATCTAACTTTGAGCTAAGAAGACATTAGCTGGTGACAGCATCCAGGTCAACTACTCTAATAAAACCACTTGTTCTGTTTACTAAACTTTATTTACAAATCTTATAGGGAATGCTTCTGATTGTTGGTTCCTATTCTAAGATTGTATAATTGGTTTTCATAAATTGTCAGTGGGGCCCTACCATCATCCCTTATACCTGATACAAAGGTGCCTTTATCACCTTTGAAGTCCCAGCTAATTGTGTCATCTCCCACTCCTTCTCCAGCTCTTCCAGCATCAGAAATAGTAAGTTCATTGTGCTTGCCCTCTCACGTCACTGTCATTGAGAAAGCTGCCCTGTCTTTATGGCGCTGCAGGGTACCCTCGATGTTTATTTGATGTAAACTCCTCAGTTCACAGCAAGTCATCTTTAGACCACAGATAGATCCCGAGTTATTTTTTTGTTTCTGTCATTGTTCTGCTTAACTCTTAACACCCTCTTCTCTCTTGGACTGAGTCTCTGTGTTCCCAATTTACCTACCATGCCTATATTTGCAAACACATTATCCTTAGAAAATGTATTATTAATTTCATGGGAAATTATTTAATCTTTCACTAATGAATCACAGCTGCTATTTAATGTTATTTCATAGATAATTTAAAAATTGGTTCCCTACCTGAATCCTTCATTATTGTTTGCATTTTCCGGATATTTGATTGGGGGGGGATTGTCATTGTAATTGCTATGATTATTGTAAATGGCATATCATTTTTTATAATGGCATGCTTTGTTATTTGCTTAGGAAAACTCTAATCATGTTGTACAGTGACATCATATCCAGAAACTCTTCTGAAATTTCTTATTAGTTCCATCGGTTTTCCTGTGATTAAGCTTTTATGTTTAAAAAGATATTACCTGTAATGATTTTTCTATCCCCTTCTAAGACTCATAGCCTTTTCTCTTTAATTTAATTAGAAAAGACATCAAGTTTTATGTTGAAATGTAGCAGTGGCAGTAAACAGATTTGTTTTACTGAACTTGAAGGTAAAAATCTAAATTTTATGAAATAAGCATATGTGTACATTGGGTCCTGGTGGCAAGTCAATACTCAATTAAGGTAGTTTCCTTCTATTTGCATTTATTATTCCTAATGAATATGCATAGAAATTTACAAATGATTTTTCCAGTTTTCCCTTTTACTCCAATAATGTGGTGACTCATATGGACATTTAACCATTACATTCCTCAAAATATCTACTTGATTGTAACAAAGGGAATCTAATTTAGAAGGATAATACTTATACTTAGATATTTTTACATGTGTTCCTGAATAATATTAACCTAAAATTATCTCTCTTTATCTCTTTGATGCTTTCTATGTTTTAAGACTATATCATTAGAGGACGATGTATTTGTGATTTGTTACAACTTCTTCACCTATTATTTTTATTGAAGTTACACATCTTTGCCCCTGTATGTAATTTTTGCCTACCATGAGTTTTTCAGATATGAAAGTTGCTTTTCAAGTCTTCTTTATTATATACACAATAGGAAGATTTACTATCATCTCTTCATTTTCAAACTTAGTCATCATCCCTCCTATAGCATATAGCTGGATCTCACTTGTTGGATATTTGTTTTGCTAATCTGAGAATATCTGTATTTTGACTCTTGATTTTATTCCAATTAGTTTACTGAAAATGCTGTAATATAAATCTTTGTTCCTCCATACTCATACAGTGTGTTTTTTATCTATCATCCTTTCTTTTCATCACTTCTTCTTTCCCTACTAACTTTTGTTATACACTCGATTTTTATTCTTCTGATTGTCTATAAATTGTAAAAAAGGCTTACTTCTTGTTTTATATAAATGTTCAAATATTACCATTATCTTATCTTCCCTCCAAATGAAACAATATCCTCAGCCATCTCTCAACTCCCTCTGATCCCATTCTCACCTCCCCCATGTTATCCTCTAGAGTGTTCTGGGCATCTCTGGGGATCAATTTGGGGAGGGAACCAGTAACTTTTGCTAGTTTACTGTATTAATTTTAAGAACAGAAATTTCTCCCACAAAGGTAGAGCCAATCTACTCTCTTGTAATATTTAATTTTTAGGGATTTCTTCTTCTAAAGAAGAAAGCAGTCTTCCATAAAGTAGCTGGTGCTTTATAGACCCTTAAGACCTGTTTCAGAGCAGGATGAATAACAAAATGTAGCAGATATGTTTAATAATAATTTGAAATGATTGAAAATATTCTTGCATATGTATTCCCTTACATGTCTGAAAAGTTTAAGGATTTAAATGAGTTCTGAAATGATCTAATTAATGTAAACTTTTGTTTATTCCCATATCTTTTGTATTTTTATTTGTATGTTCTTCCATGGAAAGGTTTCAGTTAAACCATTCCTTTTTCTCTTAGTTCTACACACTGGCCCTGTATCAGCTTATTTTTTTGTACTTTGATATTTTGAATTTTAACTATCACATGACAACCTTCATATATTTCAAGTTCATGACCCAATAAATTTTGGCATATACTTACCACCACACTCCAAAGAGTGAACGTGTCTATCACCCACTGTCTATCACCTCCTGTCTAGTGCAATCTTTCCCTGCCTCCCCTAAGGGAAAGTCTTTGATTTCTGTCAGAAACTTCTTAGTTTCCTATGCACAAGTTTTGCCCATATTTTGTCAGATTTATCACTCAGTGTTCCATTTTTGGTGGTTTTATTGTTTATATGAATGTCCAGAATGTTTTTCTGCCCTTACCAGAAAAACACTGATCTCTTTTCTGTCACTATAGTTTTCACTTTTTAGAATTTTATATAAGTGGAGTAACAGGATGTACTCTTATTTGTCTCTCTTCTTTCACTCAGCACAATTATTTTGAAATATATTGTCATTGTTACATGTATAAATAGTTCATTCCTTGCTGGTGAGTAGGATTCCACTGTGTGGGAGTACCTTAGTTTCTTAATCCATTTACTTGTTTGTGGACATGTGAGTTTTTTCCACTCTTAGTTGTTATAAGTAAAGCTGCTAGGCACACTCCTTCACATTTGTTTATGGTCACATGCTGTTATTTCTCTTGTGAAAAGATGTTGGCATGGAATAGAGACATACATTCAACTTTTCAAGACACTGCTGAATGGCTTTCAAAGTGACTGCACCATTTTACACTCCCATCAACAGATATAAGAGCTCCTGGTGTCTCCAACCCCTGATAAAGCCAGCTGTTTTAACTTTAGCCATTGTGATAGGTGGAGCTACTTTAATTTGTGTTTCCAAAAGATGGTGAGCCTCTTTCCTTGTGCTTATTTGCTACTTCTATATCTTTGGTTAAAAGTCTGGTCAAATCTTTTGCCTGTTATATCTTATTTATATTCTGATTATGAAGATTTGGCTGGTGGGTCTTTCTATATTCTGAATTCCAGTCCTTTCTCAGACATGTGATTGTCAAGCATTTTTCCTGGTCTGTGTCTTGTCTTTTTATTATTTTAACAGTTTCTTTGAAGAGAAATTTTTAAATTTTTGATGAAAAACTAGTTATCATTGTTTCTGTTTTATACATCATATTTTTACTATCATTATCAATGAAACCTTTGGCTCAATATCATAAAGATTCTCTCTTGTGTTTTCTTTCAGATTTTTAATTTTATGATTTATCTTTAGGTTTATGATGCCAGGTTGTGATATATGAATTTAAGTTTTTTTCCTTGGTTTGTTTTATTGTTTATATGAATGTCCACTATTCATATCCATATAAATATTTCAATTTGTTGACAAATCCATTCTTTCTCCACTGAGTTGCTTTTACAACTTAGTCAAATATTAATTGCTTATAGATGTATGAATCTTCTTCCAGCTCTCTATTTAGTTGCTTTAATCTACTTATCTGTTCTTAGGCCAATACTGTACTATCTTGATTACAGCAGCTTTATAATTAGCCTTAAAATCAGGAAGTATCAGCCCCTGCCTTAGTCTTTTTCAAAGTACTTTTGGCTATTGTAGGCTCTTTTCATGTCCTATGCATGCTACAATCAGCTTGTTAATTTAAGACAAAGCAGTATTGGGTTTTGTTGGAAATTGCATTGAATCTATAAATCAATTTGGACAGAAAAGGCACCTTAACAAGATCAACATGAACATGTAGCTCTCCATTTATTTAGAAAGTCTTTGATTTCTGTCAGAAACTTCTTAGTTTCCTATGTACAAGTTTTGCCCATATTTTGTCAGATTTATCCCTCAGTGTTCCATTTTTGGTGGTATTTAAAAAGCCATTTTTATTTCAATTGAAATTTCTGACTGATGCTGATAGTTTATAGAAATACAATTGATTTTGTATAATAAGTTTGTATCCAAGCCTTGCTAAACTTGTGCATTTTTTCCTAAAAGCTTTTCTGTAGATACCATCGGATTTTCTACATAGATGACCACATTGTATATAAATAATTGGTTCCATCTCTTCCTTTCTGATATGGATGTCTTTTATTTAGTCACAATGGTGAATAAATGTGGTGAGAGCAAGCATCCTTGTTTTCTTCCTAATCTTAGGGGGAATGTATCCAGTCTTTCACAGAGAAGTCTATTGGGCAGTGTAGGTTTTTCTTAGATGCCCTTTACTGAACTAAAAAGTTTCTCCTATTCCTAGTTTGCTGAGGATTTTTAAAGGATGTTAGAACTTTTCAAATGAGAGCATCATAGTTTCTTTTTAAGTTTGTTAATATGGTGAATTACAATGATTTTTTAATATTATACCAAACTTCACATTCCTAGAATAAACCCCATGTAGTCAAGATATATTTTTCTTTCATGTATTTTATTGAATTTAATTTTCTGAAATAATTTTTAGACTTCTACATCTATATTCTTAAAAAATACTGTTCTGTAGTTTCCTTTTCTTATCTTTTTCAGATTTGGATATCAAGGCAATATGGGCCTCCAGAATAACCTGGGAAAACCTTCAGTTTTTGGAAAGAATTGCTATTACATTTTTCTCCAAAGGTATGATAAAACTCACCAGTGAAGCAATCAAGGCCTGGAGTTCATGTGTGTGTGTTGGGGAGTGGTTATATGTGTGAAAATTTTTAGCTAGAAATTCAAATTCCTTAAAAGAGTTAGAGCTATTCAAATTAAATGTTGCTTCTTGAATGAACTATGGTAGTCTTTCAAAGAATTTTACCATTTCATATAAATTGTCAGGGTTACTGTTACAAAGTTGTTCACAATAGTGTGAAGTCTGTCGTCATGTCACCCCCCTTTTTGTTCCTGACCATTTCTTGATCAGTCTGCTTAGTGACCTACCAGTTTTATTGACCCTTTTATGAATAAACTTTTGGTCTGACTGATTTTTCTCTGTGGTTTTCCAATTTTAATTAATTTCTTTTTTCTCTGGTCTCTAATTTTTATTTCTTTTCTATTTACTTTAGGTTAATTTTGGACTTCTTTTTAGTTTCTTGTTATTCACTAACTTTTTACTCTATGATCTAAGATGAAATAACTGACATGACTTGAGTCTATGTGGATAACCTTAATAATACTGGAGTTGATTTCTTAAGAACCTGGGCATTTGGTTATTGCCTCTTAATCACTACTTGTTGCAAAGCATTTTTATAAGTGCCTCCATTACAGCATGCTATATTTCATTCTGTGATCAGATGGGTTTTGCTTGCTTCTATTTTGTTTTTATTTGACATTTCCCAATTAGTCTGAAAACCATGAGAGGAAGGACATTTTCCCAACTATCACTCCCACAGTACCTATTATAGGACATAGTTGGAAGATGCTCAATAAGTGTTTGCTAAATTGATTTGGCCTAAGGTGACACAAGTCAGATTTCTGAAGAGCCACACGCTGATATTCTAATACGCTGGCTCTAAAGTCAGTTTAGGTTAATGGCACCAAGATACAGCAAAGTCTGTGAAACTCTAAGACTACATATGAGATTTACAAAGAATCAATAGTTCTGGAAAACCTGAAAAAGAAAGTTAAAATTGGAACCATTGCTGTGTTTTCTGCATTGTATTGGGGGAAATCTGCTCATGCTCGTTTGAGCAGAAGGCATACAATTATTCAGTTTTAGAAGTGACTATAATGCTCTCCATTCTTATAGATGGTTATTCAAGCCCCAAAGAATATAGCTCTAACCACATTAGACTTTAAGCATCTTTTCTCCCCAAATAACGTGGGACCTACCTGCCCGGTGCCCTCCATGCACCAGTCCTACTTGAGCTTATTTGAGGTCTGAGAACCAGGATTAGAGAAAACTCTCACTAATTTCCTTCTAGGCACCTCTGTCATTTTATGCCAGTCATTCCTTTAAAAGCCTCAGGGGATTTTAGATGACCTTGGGCAAGCACATGCATGATAAGGAAATGAATACTTAAGAAGCAAAACCCAATTCTTCCTCCAGGTAAGAGTGAATTTAGGCAAGTCTCACAATTTTTTTTGCATCACTATTTTCTCATTTAAAAAATGAAACAATGTGGCAAAATGTATGTCCCACTGTTCACCTGTAGCATCAACTCCAAATTGGGAAAAAAAATTATTTATGGTATTATGATAAACACCTAAAGAGCTAGTTATCTTTACTGAATAATGTGAATAGATCGTTTGGGTAATGGATAAAACAATGTTTGTCCTGAAAATAATTAGTTGGCTGGGGGAGGAATGCCCTGGAAGAAACTGGAACGAGTGTCCCTTGGAAACACATGTGCTGGCTTAAACTAGGAGACCCAGTGATGACAGAAAGGAAGACGACTTTCTCAATTGGAATGAAAAACAAAACCATCAGGGAAATTCTGGTCTCCGAAAATTACCCTGGAAACAGGCAGTTGACCATAAAAAAATAAAAATTAAAAAAAAAACTATGTTAGGGCAATTCAGTCATTTGTAAACTAGTTTGGGGGCTAGGAGAGATATTTTAATTGAGTACTGGAAGAGATATTTTATTTGAGTACTAAGTAGCCCAAAAGAGTCCCTTCCATTTTATTTATTTCTAGTGCTCTTGATATATAGCTTAAGTCATTCCTATAATAAAGGCATGTGTACCTGTCCCTGTGGGCATATATGTGAGTGTGTGATTGTGCACGGGTGTGCCTTTGTGCGCTTACCATATATCTTTGAGCACAGGTGCTAGGGCCTGCATACAGTTGAAAATGAGAAAAGAATAGTGTCTGCCACCATAGTTCAGTTTTCAGTAGGAAATTTTTCTTTCTTTCTTATTTTATTTTATTTATTTATTTTTTTGATACTGGGGATTAAATGTAGGGGTGCCCTACCACTGAGCTAAACTTTTTTAGTTTTTATTTTGAGGGAGGATCTCCCTCAAAAGTTTGAGCCTGAACTCAAATTTGCAATCCTCCTGCCTCAGTCTTCTGTGTTGCTGGGATTCCAGGCATGTATCACTTGGGCCCCAGATCTGATAGGAATTTTAAGTAAGAGATTGATGCCAAAGTTTGCGACTACAGTGTTAGCCCTTTGTATCTGTGGGTTCCGTATCTGCAGATTCAACTACCCATGAATCAAAAACATTTGAGAAAAATGGCATCTGAAATGAACATGTATAGACTTTTTTTCTTGTCATTACAGTCGTCCCTCAATATCTACCAGGGATTGCTTTCAGAGCCCCCTTCACATACTAAATCCACACGGACTCAATTCTCTTATTTAAAATGATGTAGTATTTGTATCTACGCACATTATCCCGTATACCTTAAATCATCTCTAGATTACTTGTGATATCCAATCTAATGTGATTGCTATGTAAGGAGTTATCATACTGTATTTGTTTGAGGAATAATGATTGCAAAAAAAGGTACTAGTTCAGTACAGAATTTTTAAACTATTTTCAATCCATTGATGATTGAATCCATAGATGCAGTACACTCAGGAACAGAGGACCAAGAGTATGTCCCTAATAATACACTATAATAACTGTTTACATATCATTTACATCACACCAGGTATTATACATAACCTGGAAATGGTTTAAAGTACAACCTTGGATATACATAGGTTATATGGAAATACCTTTTCTGGATTCTCAACACATTTGCCTCAAAATAGTTCTTTCTCTGACAAGTAGGAAGCTGAACAAACTACCTCCAAAAAACAGACAATGCGATACTACTTTTTAAAGTTAATTGCAAGCTATTATTTGATTCCTTTTATACTGAGGTAGTTTCTAAACAACAACAACAACAAAACCCCATAACAAGCTAAGTAAGATATTTGGGACCAGAGATCAGCAATCTAACATACACTTTCAATGCCTAATTATTTTAAGCAATAATATCTTATTCACAGAAATCACAGAACATCAGACACTACCTATTAGGCGGGGAAATGGGAAAGGTGGCTCATAAAGAAGGAAGAACTTGCCAGGGGCCGTGGCACATGCCTGTAATCCCAGTGGCTCAGGAGGCCAAGGCAGGAGGATCTCGAGTTCAAAGACAGCCTCATCAAAAGCAAGATGCTAAGCAACTCAGTGAAACTCTTTCTCTAAATAAAACACAAAATAGGGCTGGGATGTGGCTCAGTGGTCGAGTGCCACTGAGTTCAATCCCCAAAACCTCTCCAAAAGGAAGAACCCTTTTTAAATAGTAATTATGGAAGCATATTTTGCATTTCCAGGTTTTTATATTGATATTTTTGTATTCACCAATGTAGTTTGGGGGATACGTATGTATATGGATGTGTGTCTACATGTACACATATGTATACACAAGATAGATACAGATATGTACACCCATACACATACACTTCCTTCCATTGAAAATACACTCAATTTCTGGCTATTTCTATTTCCTTTGAAAGCTCAGATACAGGGTTCTCAGTGCTCTTACCTAAGACTTCCTCTGTCCTCTCCCTGTAGGTTTTCCCACACTGTATTTCATCTGTTTTCATGGCTTTATATATCATCAATATGCTAATGCCTATCCTATTTATATCTCCAGCTCAGAATCCTCTTCTGAGCTCCAGACATGAATGTGCAGTCAGCCTCTCAAGAAGTCCACTTGCAAGTCCTAAAGCAATTTAGATTCATCTTAGACAGAAACCTTGCTCGTTCCCCTCAGAACTGCCCCTCTTCCTCACTGCCCAGTTTCAGTAAATGGCATCAGCAATCATCTAACAGCTTCAAACTCAAAAGCCTGGGGGCCACACTTGGTGTCCCTCACCAAGCCCTGTAAGTAGTCCCTACAACCTAACTACCATTTGCTTGTCACTCCCCTTGCCCGACATGGCACTCTCCATTAAACTACCCCTCCCACGTGGTTTTTTCACTCTATTAGTCTGAGCAGCAATCATTGTGATCTTTGTGAAACATAAATGAGCTTGCATCACTATTGTTCAAGAACTTTTAGTAGATTGAGAGATTGTATTTTCTATACAGAGCCACCCTAAGTCCTACCCATAAGTGCCTGGGACCACGTGTGCTATGGTTTGAATGTGTTCCCCAAAACTGATGTGTTAGAAACTTGATCTCCCATCAATAGTGTTGGGAAGTGGGCATGTTGGCAAGGTGTTCAGGTCATGAGGACTCAATCTTCATGCAACCAAAAAAAGGGCTTTGGAAGCAGGTTCACTGTCTCTTGCCCTTCTGCCTTCTGCCATGTGAAAACACAGCCAGAAGGTCTTCACCTACATCTTGGACTTCCCAGCCTCCAGGACTGTGAGGAACACGTTTCTGTTCTTCATGAATTACTCAGTCTCTGGTATTCCGTTACAGCAGCACAGACTAAGACAACATGTGACTATAATTCCTCCCCACCAGAGATGGAATACAACCCTCTCACTTGAATCTGGCCTAGCATTATGATTCACCTCTAACTGATAAATAAGCATGCAGTGAAAGTGACACCGTGTGACTTCCAAGGTGAGGTAAAAAAAAAAGCTGCCAAGCTTCTATTTTCTTTGAAACACTTGCTTGGGGGAGGCCAGCAGGCATGTAAAAGTTCAACTGTCCTGAGACCACTGTTCTGGAAAGCCACACATAGACACAGCACTCCAGTTAACAGCCTCAGCTTCACTTCCAGCATCAACTACCAGCCATGAGTGACACATCTCAACTACTCAGTCCCAGGCAACACCTGACCATGACCTCATGAAAGAAATCAGATGAGAACTGCCCAACCAACCTCCTTCTGAATTACTGGCCCACAAAGTTTTGAATAAAACTAAAATGGTTGTTCTTAAACCAGAAAATTCTGGAGTAATTTTTTATACAGCACTAGTGACTAGATAAGCTTCCCATAATCCTCAGGATAGATCCAAAATCGTTTCTAGAACCCACAGAGCCCACTATACTCTGGCTTCTTACTATTCCTGCAGGTTATTCTTGGGCCTTGCTCACTAGATCTCAACTACACAGATGTTTGCTTATTCCTCTTTAGGAACCTTGCTGAGGCTATATCATTCTGCCTACCTGGAATGCACTCCTCACCTGACTAGTACCATTTCAGTTCTCAGGTCTTAAACACCATTCTTTCAAGAGAGCTAAAAAGATGCATGACATGGAGGGAATGGTTGGATAGATTTGTCTCTTCAAGATGGAAGAAACTTGGACAAAACTATCTAGTGAGTAGAAGGAGCCAATGGAAAGGGAGAGATCCATGATGTAGAAGAGAATAAATAATTGAAGAAGAGTGTGGTGAGCTGCAGGCATTAGAATCCTGCCTTTGATTTGGTGAAGAAAGGACAGGTAGCATATCACTACCCCCTGCATTCACTGCAAAACTACTTCACCAGCTAAAGCTGATCTATAGGGACCATATCAAGGGGCTTCCATCCTCCCTTTTCCCTTGCGAGCAGCCAATTCAAAGTCCTGGGAAGGAATCAGAGGGAGAGAGGAGAGAGATTTAGAACTATTGATTCCTCCCTCCTTCTTGTGGAGTCACCTCTGGATGGCTACTTCCCTCACCTTGCAATGGCCACTACTGTTCTCAAAGTGGCCCCTGTCATACTGGCCCATCTGGGATTGCAGGAGCTACTCTCCTTCCTCCCCATTGTGATCCTCTCTAATACTAGCACCAGGTGACACCCTATCCCCCAGGATTCCCTATGTCCTCAAATTAAACCATCCTCCATTTCTCCTACTTTGAGTGTGAACATTTGTGTCTCACTGGGTTCCTGTCAGATATGGTGGGGAGTGCAGATGGTCAGTAGATGGAAAGGTAGGTGCATGTGAAGCAGGCAGCAAACAGCATCTGATGATATTCTGGTTAAAACAGAAACTGAGAAATAAATCACAAAAACAATACAACCATCAATCCAAGGAATAAAATGGAAGGGTTGCAGGATCGTGTGTGCATGCGTGCGTGTGTGTGTGTGTGTGTGTGTGTGTGTGGTGCTATAGATAAAAAGATGCCTCTTCCACGAAAAAAATGGAATCAAGCTTTTCTTCTTCCTCTTGAAGCTCTGAACTATCAGAGTTTATAAGACATTATGGGAAATAAACCAGGTGAGTCATTTAATTCCTTTATAGTTATTTCCCACTCTACTCTACCCCCTCCCCACACACAGCAAACTTAGAACATCACCTTTGTCATACACATCATGGTAGCCTCTGCAAACTAAAATCCTTTACATAGTTTTTTTCTTTTTCTCTAAGTTCTTGAGAGTTAAAAAAATAAATAATAATAATAATAAACTCAAACACATGGCTGAATCGGGCAGTGCCCTCTGCCTGAATCCACTAAGCCAATGTCAACTCCTGACATAACCTGGTTCCTGAAGGAAGAATAGGAAAGTGTAGGTGAGATCAGCCCAGGTTGATCTGCCCTGCTGTGGACATCCCAATGGAGTTTATTTTTAAGATGTTTTAGATCATCATTATTATCACCATTGTCTCCATTATTCTTTTACTGCTAATAAGAAATTCTAAGAACACTTATTCCCATTTGTGGAGTGTTTACCACCAGGTGGTGTCCTAGTAAATTATATAAATAAAACCATGAAATCCCTCCGTCAATCCTATGGTGAAAGCACACCATCACTCTAGTTTCAGACCAGGAGACAAAAGTACAGGAAGTTTAATTGATTGCCAAAGTCACATACATGCCAGATTCATGATGAGGAAGCCAGCCATGTAGCAGGAGCAGCAGACAATTCATAACTGGGATGTTTGAAAGATGGGCTTCTGTTTTTCCTTTTTTCCTTTTCAACTGTCTAGGAATGGTCTCCAACTAGGGGAACTAACTATCTGTTTTGACTTCAGATTCCGTGAGAAGTAACACAGCACTCCCACTCCACCCCTCAACTGTACGTCCCAGGGAAAGATTCCCAAATCACATTCATTGCTGTGAAGCTCTTTCCTGCAATTTGCCACTTTCAAAGTTTCAAATGTGATTCTAGGAAAGCAGAGTTATTCCAGGAATCTGAAAAAGTGGGTTTAACCACCTCATCCTCATTAATAGCTGTTATTAAATGAAAATACATAGGTAAGGATGCATAGAAACTGGAACACTGTGTACTGTTAGCGTGAATGTAAAATGGGTGCAACTGCTGGAAGATGTGGGAGGTTTCTCAAAAAGTTAGACAAAGAATTATCCTGTGATCCAACAATTTCATTTCTGGGTATATGCCCCAAAGGACTGAAAGCAAGGACTCAAGCAGACATTTACCCACCAATGTCCACAGTAGCATTATTCACAAGAGTCAAAAAGTGGAAATTTCCCCCAGTGCCTACCAATAAATAAATGAAAACACGTGGATGGTGGAATATTATTCAGCCTTAAAAGGAAGGAAATTAAGACACATGCTACAATATGAAAGATCCTTGAATACATTATGCTAAAGGAAATTAGCTAGACACAAAAGGATAAAGATTATATTATTGCATTTATTTGAAGCATCTAGGAATAAGAAAATTCATAGTAATAGAAAGTAAAATGGTGATTCCCAGGGTCTAGGAAGAGTGTAAGGAGTAAGTTACTATTTTTTTCTTTAAATTTTTTAGTTGTCAATAGACCTTTATTTATTTCTATGCAGTGCTGAAACTCAAACCCAATGCCTCACACATGCTAGGCAAGCACTGTTGAAGGGCACCTAGGTTGTTTCCATAGCTTAGTTATTGTGAACTGAGCTGCTATAAACATTGATGAATGGATAAAGAAAATGGATAAAGAAAATGGAATATTACTCAGCCATAGAGAAGAATAAAATTATGGCATTCACTGGTAAATGGATGAATCTGGAGACTATGATACTAAGTGAAAGAAGCCAATCCTCAAAAACCAAAGGTCAATGTTCTCTTTGATATGCAGATGCTAACTCACAATAAGGGGTGGGGGGAATAGAAGTTCATTGGATTAGACAAAAGGGAATGAGGGAAGGGATGGGTAGGGAAATAGGAAAGACGGTAGAATAAATCGAACATAACTTTCCTATGTAACTCCACAGCAGGTACAACCACAAGAATAGGAAGCTACATTCCATGTATGTATGATATGACAAAATATACTTTACTGTCATATATATCTAAAAAGAACAATTTTTTTAAAGATACTCCCAGTCAGAAACTGGGAGAATGACAATGTTCTGCATATGGATCACAGGGATAGCTACAGAATACTATGAATGCATTCAATGCCACTGAATTGTACACTTCAAAATGACACATTTTACATGATGTTCTTTTTGCCACAGTAAAGAAAACAAAAATGGATCTAATCCCATCTCTGCCATTCTCTTCCTCAGTGACTCTACCCAAACCACAAAATTTCTGTGAAACTCAATTTTGTGATTTAAAAACAAAGAAATTGTTTGCATTTATCAGAAATCATAGCTGTTCACAGAATAGGTTACACCAACGAAATCTGGCCTTTTTTAAATGAACAGACACTTTACAGAGGAAGATCTACAAGCAATCAACATATTTATGAAAAAATGTTCAACATCACTCGTTATAAGAGAAATGCAAATCAAAACCACCTTAAGATTTCATCTTACCCCAATTAGAATGCCTTTTATTAAGAATACAGGCAACAACAGGTGTTGGCGAGGATGTGGGGAAAAGGGTACACTCATACATTGCTGGTGGGAGTGCAAGTTGGTGCAGCCACTCTGGAGAGCAGTGTGGAGATTCCTTAGAAAACTTGAAATGGATCCACCATTTGACCCTGCTATCCCACTCCTTGGCCTATACCCAAATGACTCAAAATCAGATTACTACAGTGATGCAGCCACATCAATGTTCATAACTGCTCAGTTCACAATAGCTAGATTATGGAATCAACCTAGATGCCCTTCAGTAGATGAATGGATAAAGAAACTGTGGTATATATACACAATGGAATATTACTCAGCCATAAAGAAGAATAAAATTATGGCATTTGTAGGTAAATGGATGATGTTGGAGACTGTTATGCTAAGTGAGATTAGCCAATCCCAAAAATCCAAAGGCCGAATGGTCTCTCTGATAAAGGAATGATGATGCATAATGCAGGGGGGAAGGGTGGCAAGAATGGAGGAAGGATAGAGAGCATAGAGGGAAGGGAGGGGTGGGGTTGGGGTGGGGGGTAAGAATAATAACAGAATGTGTGACAGATACCATTGCCCTGTGTACAAGCATGAACGCACAGATGGTGTGACTAAAGTAAACAACCAGTGAAACAATAGCTGTACTCCATTTGTGTTCAATGAATCAATAAGTAAATAAAAAATAAATAAATTAAATAAAATAAAATGCTTAACATAACTTTCAAAAACAATTTACATATAATCTGAATTTGAAGTTTTTATTTAAAACCAATCAAAAGATTTCTAGTCAGGTGTAGAGACAGCTAGGAAGAGTATTGCCTCTACTCTTATGTCTAAGAAAAGAAGCAAAAAGGCAGGCAAACTGAAGTTCATAAATGTTCTTGAGACCTTCAGAGAGCTGAGGTGCTAGGGAATTAAACGATCCCCAAATATAAGAAGAGACAGGTGTCTGCAGAGAGAGAGAGAGGGCATGGGCCCTTGCTTCCCAGGGGCAGACCCAACTGGACCCAGTAGGAAACATTCAGCTGGCATAGTTAACACCCCAATGGAGCCTTGGGAATCAGCCAGCAAAGGAGGCTGGAGACCTTGGTCTTAGGAAGAGCTAAAGGGTAATCTGCTGGATCTTCTGGGCTTTGGGTACAGAAGGTTTGGGTAAGAATGGAAATTCAACCTCTGCTCCAACATGACTTTGCAAAACATAGTGACACATTTGCAGCACTGAGCTGTTCTGCAGACTTTCCAGATACAGTGGGGACAACTGCCTTGGTGCCCTTGAGGGGATTTTCCATCTCCCTGGGTTCTACAGAGACCAAATACAGAGGGCAGCTTCACAGATGTCCTCCTTTACACCATCACCATAACAGAGGGGGGTCTACCAGAATGGGACAGGGTGCACTTTTGTAGCCTGAAAACAAAATATAAAAGTCAGTAATAGGTTTGTTTTAACTTTTTTTCTAGTTCTAAGAAAGTTCCAGAGAGTGAGGAGATGGGTATGCCTCGCCAAGAGCAATTTGTGTCTCATCTTCTCATTAAATGGCTGTCAGTACTCTTTGAAATGCTGATTCGTTAGGGTTGTCCCCTCTTGCTAGCCTAAAAATACAGAGGGAAGAGATTGTGCAAGTAAATATAGAGTTGACACTTTCACTTCTGTATCTCTGGGTTAGAGCTATTTAATGATAGGAAGCCATGTCATTTAAAGGGAGAAATTGGCAATTAGTTAACTCTTCTCTGATTTACACAGGGCCAGCAGTGGATTTGATTGAGCTCCCTGAAATAATTGCCATGAACCAAAAAGGACTCCAAAATCAGCCCCCTGCCAGTGACACATGGCTCTAACCTTGCAGGCCCCATTACCATTCGCAATAGGACCAGCTTCTCCTCTGGCATCAGCTTGTTCTTTTTCCTTTACATAGTCATTAAAAGGAAAGGCTGAAAACCCTTCACCTACCCTGAGGCAGAGCAAGAGAAAGAAACTCAGAACTCATCAGAACCAACTGTCCAGGGCTGATTATGTCCCCAGGGAAAGCCATCACTTCTAATCAGTCCTGAAAGGAGTAGATATTTCCTTTTTGCAGGAAAAACAAAATCATTCCTCCATAGGGTTATAAGAGATCCATTTAAGACTGCAGTGGGGTGCAGAAATGAATGACTCACAAGAAAGAGGCAAAACCTTCCCCATAGATCACTTATTTGAAAGGAATGTTATTCCCTAAAAAGGGGGCACCGTGTCCTGCACATAAGATCACAATGATACTATGAATGCAGAACAGCCTTCTCAATCAGAAATCTTGGGGTCAAGTGTGGCTCTCAGAGTGCTCCTCACATGGTTCTTGGGAAGTCACTTGAGCTTTCTGGGGCTCAAACTTCTCATCTATCAAGGAGGTTGCTTTAATGCTACTTCTTGGGCATATTGAATGGCCTCAATGAGAATGAGTTTAAAATATCTTTCCATCATGATTGTTGCATGGATAGAACACTGAGTGACACAGACATGGATTATTCCCTTGTGAAAGTTAAAATTTAGTAAGGGAAACAGACAGAACAAGTGGGCAAATTGATAGGCAGCTGAGTAGAAGGTAAAGGAGGTGAACCTATACTTGGTGATCTGGGGGGAAAAGCCGCATATAGACTAAAACCTGAAGGGTGAGAAATAAGGAGAAAAAATTTCAAGCAGAATGTGTGAATGTCCTGTGGCAGATAAAATCGTTCAATGAATTGAAGAAAATGAATTAAGAACAGTGATTCTGGAACATAATAAATGAAAGCAGTATGAAAGAGAAATGAAGAGAGAGTCTAGAATCATCTACATTTCCCTGGAATTCCGGGATAGGAAATTCTATATGATAGCTTGGACAGAACTGGAATAATGACATCACAGATCATACTGAAGAGTAACAAATCATGTCCAGACTTAAATTCTAAAATTCAACTTGACCAGCCCCAACAAAATCTAAATCATATGTTAATCCTACAACATGCCAATAATCTTTCACTGACAAATTATAGGAAGATAAAAAATATTATGGGTATTTCATCATGACCATTGGGGACCATCATTTGATACCCAGCTTACTTGTGCAGACATCCCAACTAGACCCATCACCAGTGCAGAAGAGGAGACACTGAGATGACTTAGATACAGAACTTAAGCAATAGGATACAGTTCAGTTCTTTAATCTCAGGTCAAGAACAACAGGATCAGGTTCTACTCTGTGACTTTTGTATTCTAGCCATTATCTGTAACACATTAACTAACATGAATAGTTGATCCATCCAGTTGGAAATGTTCTTAATCCAACTTACAAGAGCCCGATCATGAAACTGTGAAAAATAAATAAATAACGATAATGATAAATAATAATAATAGCTGCCTAATTTGTACAGCATACACATTTGTCTAGTTTGGGGCATTGACCCTGAATTTTCTTCTTCACTCTCTGCAGCCTTACCCTGAATGGTCTTACCCAAACCTTTGGCATGAAAAACAGACTTATTCTGGTAACTCCAAAACCTATTCTCTGAATCTGACCTCTCTCCCACATACCAAAACTCTTTCTAACTACCTCCTGGGTAGCTCATGAGTCTTTCCTACACTGACCTCTTATACCTAAGATATCCAAACCAGATCTGATCACTTTACACCAAGCCACTCCCCTCCATTACAGGCACCACCATCCCCCTAACTAACAAGCAACAAAGCTGAGACTCACCTTCTACCTCCTCCTCATCAATAATCAGTCTATTATCAGTCCCCCAGAAACCTCTACTGCTTAAATACCTTTTAAGTCCTTCCTCCTCCCACCCACAAATTAAGTCAGACCTTCAGCATTTCTTGCCTGGGTCTCCTGGCTTCCCCTCTGGCCCAGACAAACCCATCCTCACAGAGATATCACAATGGCCTTTACCAAAGGCAAACCCAGTTGCCTCAGTTTCCTGCTTCAAATTGTTCAGTGGTATCCCCCACCGGCTGGATTTCAAACAGCGGTCACAGGTCATTGCTAGGACCCAGAGATGCTCTGACTCCTCCCTCCATCACTGGCTTTGCTTCCCACCACTGTCCAGAGAGTGCTCTTCACTCCAGCCCAGTCATTTGAGCTACACACAAACACACACACACACACACACACCTTACAGTTAATTCTTCCTCCATTTATCTTTCCAGTTCTTGATTGCCTCCTTTTCATCCTTCAGAACTCAGTGGATGCCGTTAACACCCTGTTTGCATTGACCACACTCCCTCCACACCCCCAACCTCCCTATGCCCAGCCATACCTAACACTCACCACAATGAGCTACACATACTGGTCCCCCTTTTTTGCCTTATTAAATTGATCATAAACACTTCAGGACAGAAAACATCTCTTTCTTTGTTTCCTCAATACCAACCCTGTGCACTGTGCACTGTGTAAGCACATATGCAGGACATTTGGCCACTAGGATATTAATTTTAAACTACAATATAAATGGATCAGGAAACTATAACCTGTATGTATGGAGAAACAATGAATTTTGGTCTAAGATTTCTTATTTTTCAGTACTTCTATAATCAGAATTTCCCTACACAGTCAGAATTCTGATTTTTTTATTGAGGGAGGATTGGAAGGAAAGGGGATGGTAAAAAATAATATGCTTTTTTCAGCTTTACTGAGGTATAATTGACAAAAATATTCCATTTACATATGTATTTGTTAGGAAAAGTTTTGTTCACACATTTCATTAACTGAAACTATAAGTAAAAACCCATTTAAAACATGAGTCTTCATTTCTATTTTTGTAATCATTTTCCAAAGAGTAAACTATACCTCCATCCCCCCTACAGAGAAGGATTGTCTTCTGACACTAGTAAGTGCAGGGAAAGTCTTTGCTAAGAAAGAGAACTCAGATAATTTGCAATCTGCAAATCTACAGTTTCCTAATGGAAATTTTGATATCTGAAAAGCTCCAAAAACAGATTTTTTAGAAACTTATTTGGCACCAGCACATCTAATCTGAACCAAATTGATTACCAAATTTGACCTATCAGGGCTATATTTCAATACAATTTTCGATAATCTTTTCGCAGCTTCATTCTAACATCTGGTTGTAGTCTTTTCAAAAGAAGGACAACTTTGCAATTTGTCCTCAAATTTCTGGTCCTATACTCTCATAATACTCTAAGATTTCTTATTTTTCAGTTCTTCTATAATCAGAATTCCCTTACACAGTCAGAATTCTGATTTTTTTTATTGAGGGAGGATTGGAAGGAAAGGGGATGGTACAAAATAATATGCTTTATTCAGCTTTACTGAGGTATAATTTACAAAAATGTGTATATTTAAAACACAGCTTTCTCATACTAGACAAAGGCACCAAAAACATACAATGGAAAAAAGATAGCCTCTTCAACAAATGGTGCTGGGAAAACTGGAAATCCATATGCAGCAAAATGAAACTAAACACATCTCTCTCACCCTACACAAAACTTAACTCAAAATTGATCAAGGACCTAGGAATTAGATCAGAGACCCTGCACCCCATAGAAGAAAAAATAGGTCCAAATCTTTATCATATCATCCTAGGACCAGACTTCCTTAACATGACTCCCAAAGCACAAGAAATAAAAGAAGGAATCAATAATTAGGATAGATTCAAACTAAAAAGCTTTTTCTCAGCAAAGGAAACAATCAACAATGTGAAGAGAGAGCCTACAGAGTGGGAGACAATCTTTACCACACACACATCAGATAGAGTACTAATCTCCAGAATATATAAAGAACTCAAAAAACTTTACACCAAGAATACAAATAACCCAATCAATAAATGGGCTAAGGAAATGAGCAGACACTTCACAGAAGATCTACAAGCAATCAACAGGTATATGAAAAAATGTTCAATATCTCTAGTAATAAGAGAAATGCAAATCAAAACTACCCTAGATACCATCTCACCCAATTTAGAATGTCTATTATCAAGAATACAAGCAACAATAGGTGGTGGCGAGGATGTGGGGAAAAAGGTATACTCATACATTGCTGGTGGGGTTGCAAATTAGTGCAGTCACTCTAGAAAGCAGTATGGAGATTCCTTCGAAAACTTGAAATAGAACCACCATTTGATCCAACTATCCCACTCCTTGGCCTATACCCAAAGGACTTAAAATCAGCATACTACAGTGATACAGCCACATCAATGTTTATAGCAGCCCAATTCACTATAGCTAGATTGTGGAACCAACCTAGATGCCCTTCAATAGAGGAATGGATAAAGAAACTGTGGTATATATACACAATGGAATATTACTCAGTCACAAAGAATAATAAAATTATGACCTTTGCAGGTAAATGGATGGAACTGGAGAAGATCATGTTAAGTGAAATAAGCCAATCTCAGAAAACCAAAGGCTGAATGATCCCTCTTATAGGTGGTTGATGACACATAGCGGGGGTGGGGGGAGGCATGGGAAGAATGGAGAAAGGAAGGATTGTATAGAGGAAAATGAGGGACTGGGAGGGGGGTGGGAAAGGGAAGATAATAGAATGAGACAAACATCTATACCCTATGTATATGTATAACTATGCAAATTGTATGATTCTACTTTGTGTACAACAAGAAAAATGATAGTTGTACTCCATTTGTGTATAATGACCTAAAATAAAAAATAAAACAAATAAAAAATAAAACATACAACATGATGTTTTTTATCCTGGCAATGGGGACTGAACCCAGGGCCTTGTGCATGCTAAGCACACTCTCTACAACAAACCACTATCCCAGCCCCCAGTGTCCTATTTTGGTCAAGGTGAACATTATGAAAGGATTGCCACAGTCAAGCTAACATGTCTATTACCTAACATAATTACTATTCTGTTTGCTTTTTGTGGGGAGAACACTTAAAAATTCCAAGTATACAATACAGCATTATTAACTCTAGCCACCATGCTCTACATTAAATCTCCAGTATTTATTCATCCTGCATACCTGAAATGTTGAACCCTTTGCCTAACATCTTTCCATGTCCCCCTCCCTGAAGCTCTTGGCAAATGCCATCATACTCTTGCTTCTATGAGTTTGACTATTTCCGATTCCACATACACATGGGATCGATCATTCAGTATTTACCTTTCCGTGCCTGGCTTATTTCACTTAACATAATGTTCTGTAGGTTCATCCATGTTGTTGTGAATAGTAGGATTTCCTTCTTTTTTAAAGCTGAATGATTTTCCATTGTATGTAAGTACCACATTTTCTGGCTGTTATGAATATTGCTGCACTGAATGTGGAAGTGCCAATATCTCTTCAACCTGCTGGTTTTGTTGCCCTTAGATATATACCCAGAAGTAGGATTTATGGATCATATGTTAGTTCTACTTTTAATTTTTGAGGAACTTTCATACTAATTTCCATAATGGTTACTCTACTCAAGTTCCTACCAAGAGTAAACAAGGGTCCTCTTTTCTCCACCTCATAGTCAACAATCATCTTTTATCTTTTTGATAGCCATCCCAACAGGTATTGTTATGGCATATATTTGATGTATCCCCCAAAAGCTCATGTGTGAGACAAAGCAAGGAAGTTAGGGCTGAAATGACTGGCTGGGTTATGAGAGCTTTACCCTAATCAGTGCATTAATCCACTGATATGGATCCACTGATACAGAACTGTAGGTAAGAAGAGTATGGCAGATGGAGTGGGTAACTGGGGCGTGATTTGGGGTTTATATTTTGTCCCTGGTTAGCAGAGATCTCTCTCTGCTTCCTGATTACCATGTCCTGAGCAGCCTTCCTCCTCCATGACCTTCTGCCATGATGATCTGATTCATATTGAGCCCAGAGCAACAGAGTTGGCCATTTTTGGACTGAGACCTCTGAAACTGTGAGTCAAAAAAACTTTTCCTCCTCTAAATTGTTCTTGACAGGTATTTTGGTTCCAGCTTAAAATAATAAATAAAAAAGGAAGAAAGAAAGAAAAGGTTTTGACTTGCATAATCAGAATTCTTTGTGTTTGTCCCCAAACTAATCTAAGAGAAGACTTTATCTACATTCCTAAAACAAAAGAAAAAAATACAAAGAAAATTACTTCTCATATTCTTGTGTTGAAATCTTGGAAGCCATCTTTCACATCAAAAAATAGTATATCTGTTACTCTACTCTTTTTTATTAGCAGAATATCTTCAGGTTCTCTATCATCTTTTAATTAATGCCTTATTTTAAAACGTTGTTTTAAGTCTAAGCCAAGTCCCTCATACAGGGACTCCATAAGCAAAATCAAATGACAATAAAAACTTATAAAAATACACATATTTTCATTAATACTTAATGAATTCCTGTAGATAATTTAAAGATACAAAGATTAACAGAACACTCAAAAGACATGAATAAATAAGTCATAGAAGAGACCTTGGAGATGGGTCTGAAACATACGAAATATCTTTGATCACATTCATAATAAAAGAAATGCTAATTAAATCTATACTGCATCTTTTTCCTTTCCAGATTGGAAGCATTTTGAAAATTTAGACAGGCTTTGTTGGCAAAGCCATGAAGAAAACATGAACTCCTATATATTACCAGTGAGAGTGCAAACTGGAACAACCTGTACAGAAGCAATTTGGAAATATGTGCTGAAATTGCAAAAGCACATGTTATTTCATGTGGCAATTCCACTTTTAAGAATTTATTCAATAAACAGTGTGTCTTAGCAGATAGTAAAAGAGATGTGTAAATTACATGGACATTGTATGGAGAAATTAGAAGTTTTCTAAATCTCCATTAATATGAGGTTGGCTATCTATTTTTGTACTTTTGTCCAATGGAATACCACACAATTTTTATACAACTGTTCATAGCAGTTTTATTTATAATTTCTAAAACAAGGAAACAATATAAAATGTTCATTAACAGGTGAACAGAAAAACATGAATGGACTATTGATACAATGTGGATAACTCTCAAAAATATCATGTTGAGCCGGGCATGGTGGCGCACACCTATAATCCCAGCACTTGGCGCACACCTATAATCCCAGCACTTGCGAGGCTGAGGCAGGAGGATCGCGAGTTCAAAGCCAGCCTCAGCAACTTAGCGAGGCCCTAAGCAACTCAGTGAGACCCTGTCTCTAAATAAAATACAAAATAGGGCTGGGGATGTGGGTCAGTGGTGGAGTGCCCCTGAGTTCAATCCCCAGTACCCCCCCCCAAAAAAAAGAAAAAAAATATCATGTCGAGTGAAAGAAGCCAGTGGTGACAAAAATATATTATTCTATTTAAGTCCATGTATATGAAACTCTAGAAAAGACAGTCTTCATATGTAGTGACATAAAGCAAAACGAACCAACATTTGCTCAGATATAGAGTAGGTGAGAATTGTCAGACATGGAAAATAATACAATTATAGAGATGATAGGAATGTTCCATATTTTGATTGTTATTATTTTACTAAACGTATTTTATGTTTAACCAAGTAGAATATTAGGTATTTCCATACTATACTGGAACACAGCAGATATAGGATGAATGTTTCTACAATGGATTTCTGAAAATAAGAGGCAAATGGCAAAGCAGAAGTACAAAGTCAAGGAGCCTTCAACAGGAATGACGATTTTATTGCAGGCAAAAAGTTTTGGTAACTTATACAATACAATGGAAACAATTTCCAAAAAAAATTACTTATTTTTTTTATCAAATAAAATAATTGATATTTTTATTACACCTAATATTTATAGGTGTTTTCACTTAGGGTTTCTTACTTAATACTAGTTTAAAAATCAGATTAAGCATTTATTTTGTATCACTTTCATTGAGAAAAATGTACATAGAATAAAATGCATGATGCACTTTATGTGTACGTTTTGATGAGTTTTGGCAAATTTATGCAAAGCTATTTTTAAAAAAAAAAGAATAAAGAAGCTCTTTTTCTACTGACACAGATATCTGTTATGCTTTGGATATGAGAAGTTCCCCCAAAAGTTCCTGTTAATGCAGGAATATTCTTAGGTGGAATGATTAGATTATGAGAGCTATACCCTCATCAGTCCATCCTAGTTTGAATGGAATGAATTGGTAGTTACTGTAGGCAGGTGGGGCAAGGCTGAAAGAGGTAGGTCACTGGGTCTGTGCCTTGGAAGGGTTCATCTGCACTGCAGCCCCTTCCCCCACTCTACTTCCTTGTTGCCATGAGGGAAGCAGCTTCCATCTGCCATACCCTTCCCCCAGGATGTGCTGCCTCACCTTGTGCTCAGAGTAATGAAGTCAGCCATCTATGGACTGAGACTTCTGAAACCATGAGCCCCAAATAAACTTTTCCTCCTCTTTTTCTTTTTTTTTTTTTTTTTTTTTGGTCAGGTACTTTGGTCATAGAGATCCAAAAATGAACTAAAACAGAAATAGGTACTAAGAAGTGGGGTCATTGCTGTGAACTAACCTGACCATATGGTCTAGAAGCCTTTGGAAATGGTTCATGAAAGGAATATTCAAAAGCTTAGAGATACAGACTGGAAAAGCTTTAGAATGTTGCAAGCAGAGCTTAATGTGCAATTCTGATGGGAGTTCAGAAGATCAGAATGCCAACAGGAATGCACACTATGCTCATGAGGGAAATGAGGATTTATTGGAAATTGGACTAAATGCCATTTGTGTTATATTCTGGCAAAAAACAAAAACAAAAACAAAAAAAACCCTTGGCAACATTTTGCCTATGTCCTGAATCTGTGTAAATCTGAATTTAAAAGTGATGGACTAATTAATCTGATGGAGGAAATTTCAAGACAACACAGCATTCAGACAGTGGTATGGAGATTGCTGACATCTTTTTAGCCAGGTGAGAATTGGGGCAGAAAGAAGGGCTAAAGAGTTTTTAAAACTTTGCACTTTGGGAAAAAAAAAAGTGCATCTAAAGCTGGGGCCAAGGAAGTTATGTTTGTTGAAGACATTATAACCTTTAAAAAGATGCTAAGTACTTCGCACAGAGACAACAGGAATGATGGCTTGAGGGCATCTCAGGAATTTACAAGACTACAATCATTAGAGACTTAAGGATGTAGTTGTGGGGGGGAAAGATGGCAAGAATGGAGGAAAGATAGCTAGCATAGAGGGAAGGGAGGGGTGGGGGTGGGTGGGGGGTAAAATTAATAACAATGTGTGACAGATACCATTGCCCTGTGTACATGCATGAATGCCCAGATGGTGTGACTCTACTTTGTGTACAACCAGTGAAACAATAGCTGTACTCCATTTGTGTTCAATGAATCAATAAGTAAATAAAAGGAAAAAAAAATTACCAGGCAAAAAAAAAAAAAGGATGTAGAAGGGGAAAATTCCTTTGAGAAGAGATGATGGGGCACTCTGCTTACACAGGGGCATTGAGAAAGTTGTTTCATCATGCTGAGCCTTACAAGAACTCAGAGGCCACTACAGTCATGATTCCAGGGGACCTATTTATGATACAAGCTGGCATCAGACCTTGGCATAATCCACATGGTGCTGGCAATATAATAAAATTAAAAGAAGATAAACATTTTCCAAATGAACCACTGGAGAAAGTACCTCCATACTAATGGTATGTCCATTTGCTCCTCTTAATTCTGGATCTGACTCCTTACATTAAAGTTTCCATTCATTCTCTAGATCTGATGAAGAATTTCTGACACACTCTGTTTTAGCATAAATGTTATTCAGGAATATTATTGTGAGCACCAACAAAAAGAAGTTCTAAATTCGTATATTCCCTCCTTTGAAAAATGATTCTATTCATTTCCTGAAATAATCAACTCTATCAATTTAACCCATAGGATAAGAGGAATTGTGCACTGAGTTCCTCCTAGCTTTCTGACAAATCTGTTCTTTTGCTGACCTGTCTTCTTTTACCTGTTTTTGATTGTTATGTCCCCAGTCTCCTTCTCATTCTTTATGATATCCCAGGTGACAGGTGATCTCACTTATTGCAGATGAGGCTGATTTCTAGTTGAATCCATACATACCTGGGGCCTCTCTACTGCATGTCCAAAGATGAACTCTTCATCTTCTTCAAAAATAATTCCTCCTCTTTTACCATAGAGCCTCTTTTCTTCCTCACCCCTAGTAGCCAGTTACTAAATCCTATTGTTTCTAGTCCTTAAGTCCTTCTGACCACTGCAGTCCATCCCCACTATCTCCACTTGCTTCAGACCCTCTTCACTTTTCACACCAACCATTGCAATGGTTTACAAACTTTTCTCTTTCCTCTATCTAACCTGTCTTTAAAATCACCCCTCAGCACAACTAATGGAATTTGATCTTTAAAACAAAAACCTGATCATAACACTTCTTGCCTCAATTCTTGAACATCTTCCTGTCACTGACAGAACTGGAACCTCTTTACTTCTCATCTTTAGACCTCATTACTCCCCTAAATCTTCCCTGAATGTTGCAGTCATATCCTTCCATCTATTTCTAAAATGAACCATGCTTTCTACTCACTGAAAACCTTCCAAACAAGACCTTCCCGTACCCTGAAAAGCCTTTCTGATGCTTGTCTCTACTTCCATCTCCCACTACCTAATGAGCTCCTAGTTATCTTTCTCAATGCAAGAGTAACCTCTACTCTACCACTAAGCATGCACATCACTGAGCAGGATCTGCTTGTGTAACATAAGTCTGTCCCCAGTAAACTGTTGGTACAATGCGGTCTGAAGAAGAAGACAGCCGTCTTACCACTTCAGATACACACTTTGCATACAATTGGTATAAGAGCACTTAACTGCATTTGAATTGAGTTTAATTGAAGGGTAATACCTAACATGTCTATTTTTAAATCTCCAGTGTCACTGTGAGTTAAAGAAAAAAAAAATGTTCCAAAGATTGGTTGGATGTCACATCACACACAAAAAAAGAATTTCTTTTTTTTTTTTCTTTTTTTTTAATTTATTTTTATTTAATTTTTTGATTCATTGAACACAAATGGAGTACAGCAATTGTTTTTCTGGTTGTACACAAAGTAGAGTCACCCCATCTGTGCATTCATACATGTACACAGGGCAATGATGTCTATCATACATACTGTTATTATTCTTATCCCCCAACCTCAACCCTTCCCCTCCCTTCCCTCTATGCTCTCTATCCTTTCTCCATTCTTGCCATCATTCCACCCCACATTATGCATCATCATTCACTTATCAGAGAGACCATTCGGCCTTTGGATTTTTGGGATTGGCTAATCTCACTTAGCATAATAGTCTCCAACATCATCCATTTACCTACAAATGCCATAATTTTATTCTTCTTTATGGCTGAATAATATTCCATTGTGTATATATACAACAGTTTCTTTATCCATTCATCTACTGAAGGACACAGAGGAAGATCTACAAGCAATCAACAGATTTATGAAAAAATGTTCAACATCCCTCGTTGTAAGAGAAATGCAAATCAAAACCACCTTAAGATTTCATCTTACCCCAACTAGAATGTCTTTTATTAAGAATACAGGCAACAACAGGTGTTGGCGAGGTTGTGGGGAAAAGGGTACACTCATACATTTCTGGTGGGAGTACAAGTTGGTGCAGCCACTCTGGAAAGCAGTGTGGAGGTTCCTTAGAAAACTTGGAATGGATCCACCATTTGACCCAGCTATCCCACTCCTTGGCCTTTACCCAAAGGACTTAAAATCAGATTACTACAGTGATGCAGCCACATCAATGTTCATAGCTGCTCAATTTACAATAGCTAGATTGTGGAACCAACCTAGATGTCCTTCAGTCGATGAATGGACAAAAAAAAGGTTTTAAAGAAAATGTTTAAGAAAGAGGACTGAAGATGAAGTAAGGAGTGGGAAAGAGAAATGAAAAATGGCATGATTAATGGATGCCTCCCAGGAGTTCTAGAAGTGATAAGCTTCCTTCTTTTGCCAAACTCTAGTAGGAGATCAGGATTATTGCCTTATTTTTCACTTCCTCTGGATTTCCTAGGAAGTTATAGTAACTTCTAGATGGCATTAACATATTAATCGGGCTTCTATTGTTTGTCATTTACACCCTTGTCACCACTTGCTTGAAATCCAATCTAAGCACTCAAAATTCTCTGGTTCTAGGGAAATGAGTCTTGAGAACAAACTCCTAAGTACTCCTTCTTCCTTGTCACACTTTAAAACTGCACTCCAGGTGTCTAACTGCTTACCTGGAATCTAGTTTCGAACAGTTTGCTCCTGATCACTAAACCCCTTGTCACTACAACCTGGAATGGGCCTTGCTGGGAACCAGAACCCAGAAAGGAAGGACTAGCTGGAAATTTGCAGCATTCAGGCTTTTCTTCTCTGGGATTTTCCTGTCAAACAATTTCCCTAAGTGGTTGCTCTCATATTCTGTCATTTCTTAGCTGTCTAATCAGAAGAACCCTGGCATCTACTTCAGGTTAAACTGCTTTTTATTTATTAACTTACCAACTCTCTCAAAGAATTTTCTTTTTCTTTTATTCTGCCTCTTCCTCTTGACTCCCTTCTAATTATTTCTTCTCCCATATTCTCTCTCTTCTTTCCCTCCTTTTCTCATTCTTTCCTCTCCCCCACCACACACGCAGAATTAATATATACCAATCTCCATTATTTTTCCCCAGCAATTACTAATGTTCACAAAGAACACATTTATATTTGAATGGTGCCAGATCATTAAGAAAGATACCCTTCCAGATCCGAATGTACTTTTGGGAGAAAGAGTATCACTATCAAGAGAAATACCTAAGAGACAACATGCTGGAAACTAATTGGGAAGAAAAGAAAAAAATAAGCCAAGAAGAGAGAACTCTATTTCCTTCTTGGCACACTCAGAAAGCACAACAGCCTCTGTTCTAAATGTGATGTGTTGCAGAGGTGACAAAAGCAAGATTTAGATTCATGGTGGTATAAGATAAAGCTTAATAAAAGTCAGCAAAGCATTTGCAGAAAAATAATAAAGAGATGCCAGAGGAAGATGGAAACACAAAGTGTATCAGAATCCTCTTGATTCTGCTATTGTAAATATGAGTCTAGATATGTACTTGGTCAGTACTTTGTAGGTGAAAGCATCTGACTTCATAATTTTAAAAGCTCTTTTCCCTACCCTAAGAATTGCTAACATAGTATTTCCACCATGCTGTTCCTATCCAATTTATCACAAGATTATATTCCAAATATATGCTTTTTGTTCCACATCATATTTTCCTTTAAATCTCCTAAACTCGGAGGATTTTTTCTTTGAATTCAATTCTGAACCCAATTCCTATTATAAATCTCATCTACATTATCTCTACACACACAGATACACACAGACAGACAGACACACACACACACACATACATGCATACAAATTATGCACCCAAAGAACTCATGCAGTTCGAAATGAGTGGAAATTAAGCAGCACCTTTGCCCCGTTTCATGTTTTAAATCTCAGCTTAGATGTTAACATCCCAAAAATCTTTACTGGAAAAAATCCTCTAGCTATTTAGATTGCAATGACCTATTTATTTTCTCCATATCGTTTTTCACATGTGTAATTTTAAAACCACTTAGTTGTGGTTCACTGCTGCTTCTAATAAAATGCAAGCTTCATGAAGGCAGAGACCATTTCTTTTCATATATTCCATCAGACCAACAACCCGTGTGGAGGTTTAACAATTAATTATTTAATAAACCAACAAGTATTTTTATTTCTCTGTAACCACACAAGCACATATCACATGAAGGTATTTAAGTAAACATTCTTACCACACCAAATTCTTGATATTAATATGTAAATTAAGTAATTGTAACAAAATAGAAAACTGATAAAAAAAAAGTATTAGAAATCACCAGTAGCAGAAATTAATGAAGACAATTTACCAGGATACTCTTAAATGAACCACATATTATAAAGTTTTCTATTGCTGTGCAACAACATGACCACAAATTTAGCAGCTTAAAGCAATGCCCATTGTTCTCTCACACTTTCTTTGGTTAGGAGAATGCCAAAGGCTCAACTTGGTCCTCTGCTGCATGCTATCATAAGGTTCCAACCAAAGGTCAGCCCAGACTGCACCTCATCTGAGCATGACTGGGAAGGACCCATTTTCAAGCCCACATGGTAGCTGGCCACATTCAGTTCCTTGTGAGCTGTTGGACTGAGAACCTCAGCATCTTGCTGATTCTTGGCTGATAGTCAATCTCAGTTCCTTGCCATGTGGGCCCTCCCATATGGCTGTTTTCTTCAAAGTTAGCAGAGGAGAGTCTCCTTGCAAGGCAGGGGTTATAGGCAGTCCTGCCTAAACACATATTCCACTGCCCTTGTAATATTCTATTGGTTAGAAGCTTGCCCACCCTCAAGGGAAGGGGATCACAAGGTAGAATTGTTTGGTAAGTGTCCTCCAAAGGCCCATGAGTTAAAGGCGTGGTTGCCAGCCGTGGGCACTATTGGGAAGTGATGGGACCTGTAAGAGGTAGGTACTAGTTAGAGAAATCTAGTTTGCTGGCCTTGAAAGGACTATTGGAACCCCAGATCCTTGCTCCCTCTTTTCCTTCCTGGGCTACCATGAGGTGAGCAGTTTCCTCTACTACCCATTCCTGACCTGATGTGCTACCTCACCACAGGCCCAAAACCAACAGGGCCAAGCAGCCCTGAACTGAAAGCTCCAAAATTGTGAGCCAAAATAAAACTTTCCTCCTTATAAGGTGATTACTTCAGGTTTTGTTTTGTCACAGTGATGGAAAGCTGACTAATACACAGGGTAGGAGCACCAGAAGAGGAATCAAGGAGGCATCTGCAGTTTGCAACCACAAACAAAACAGTCATTCAGAGCCTGGATTGTTTAAGATTGAGGAAATATTTCTGATAATAAAGAATATGTCCAACCTCACAGGTTCCTCCAGGGTTTTATGAATAAGAAATTAAAATGACTTGCACAAGTCGTTTAGGTGATAAAAGTCACCAAGGAGGGTTTTTAATGGTGTTTCATGACAGGAGAGTATATTAAAGAAGTGTGAATGTCGACAGAACTTTAACAAAGATAGATGGAATAAATAAGGTAGACGATGCAAGTAGCATAAAAAGCAGCTAAAGACTACGCACAGGAAGTCAAATGGAAATCAAAGGCACAGGTGGGAGATTGCATCATATGCCCTTCTGTCCCTGTCCTTGTCATGATTCATGGTGGGTGGAGCTTACCTCCCCAATCCATTGACTCAGGGCTTGGTCCTGGGAGTTGCTCTAACCAATCACTTGTGGATGAAGTCTCTGAGCAGAGACTGTGAGAGGCATTGTGAATTCAAGTTTGCCCCTTTTGCAGTCCTGCCATCCACAAGAACAACTCATTCCAGAGTGAGCAGGCATGCTGACCCTCACAAAGCCCAGCAGAGCCATGGCCAACTCTCAGCTTACACATAATAAACAAATATTTGTTGTCAAAAGTCATTGAATTTGGGGGTTGTTGGTTGTATAATGTGCATCCCCAAAACACTGATGAATACAGTGTGGAATTTTCTGATTAATAGAATTATTAACTGATCAATAGAATAGAAGTGACTCAGTATGTTCCCAACAAAAGTATGTTGAAAGCTTTTCCAAGCACCTTTATACCCTCACTCTGATCTCTGACAACATGGTTTCTTCTTCCTGGAATGACCTCCATTGGAGTTTTAGGAGGCCACAAAAGAACTCTTCTCCTCCCTCATCCGAAGGGTAGACAGAGAAGTCAAGCACCTTGACAGTTACCTTTATTATCATTAATTTAGTATCACTGTTGTATAGAAAGGCTGGAATGTGAGAGTCAGAGACCTGATAACATGAAGGCCAGAGGAGAGCTTCCTACTGAAGCCAGGCAGATAGGGTCAAACATAACTTTGGCTCAGGAGGGTAAGACCCAAGCACTTTGCAGAGCAGCCCTGACCTGAGCTCCATCTTCCAAACTCACCAGTCATGGAGGGGAGAGAGATCTGGAAAGCAAGACGAGGAGCTTCAGAAAGTCAGTCTTCTGTGTTCTCTCTCACCCCAGTATTTTCACAACATTCTAATTATAGCACTTACCACAGTTACTTGGTATTCAAACTATTTATTTCTTTACTTGCCCCTGCCACTCAATTGTGACTCTCTGAAGAACAGGGGCCACAGTTCAATCGTTCTTAAATGCCCATGGTTCAGAATACCCACAAAAATAAGGTATCAAGGAAAGGTGTGTGAACTGAATTTTTATGTTCTTTACTAAAGGTTATTCCTTATCTGTCAATGAGAAATAGCTAGAGGCAGGTAAATAAGGTGGTAAATAGAAGACAATTGGTAGGGTTTCATTTCAGGTAAAACTTAAGAAATTCTCAGATTCTCATGATAGTAGAAAACCAAATGCCCCAAACACAGAGACCTGGCACTTCAGGCACATCCTTTCCCAGAGTGCTGGATTTGTGCCCAGATGGGCTCATTTTCTGGCAGCACCTGTTAAGATTTGTCTATGATGTGTGAGTTTCACACAACTGTACGTACTGCTGACAAAAATCATAGTTCACATATCAAAGAAGATACAGAAGTTTGTGTACCTAGCCTAATAAAACAGATTTTAATCTCTGGATGATCTGAATGCAACATACTCCAAAATACATTCTTAAATTACCTCCCAGATTTTCTGATTTACTACTTGTCACTTTTATATAAATACTGGCATAAGACTGCTTTCCAAGAGTCAAACTTTAAACAAAACTAACCATACATCCATTCAGAGATGAAAAATCATGCAGTCCCTCACACTAAAAACTGTGTATCTGCTCCAAGAGAAAACAACTGCAGTAATCGAAAATTCCTAAACTCGCTAGACAGTGCTTCTTTCTGAGAACAGATTCCAGCTTCATAGAAGTGAGCAGTGCTGAGGTCACAGGAGTCGACTCTGATTCAAAACATGTACCCAAGCAGGAAATGGACTAGAATTATGAAGTATCTGGCAAGGAGGTGTCAGCACACAGGTAGGGCCCCACACCCCAATCAGGCTAAATAGCAGCTTTCAGCAAACCACTTGGCAATGCCAATTGAGAGGAGACTGCAGTCAGCAAGGGGTCACGATTGGTCTGCAAGGAGTCAAGAAAACTTACCCTCTAGTACCCATAATCACAAAAATGCTGAAAAGCAGGGACAAAGAAAAACAAAAACTTTGTAGAAAAAAAGAAAATGTAATAGCCCTATCTCTTCCCAAGCATGGTAAAAGGTGAAATGTAGTTGAGAACAAAATATTAGCTGTCAAGTTTAGACTCTCAGACTGAATTAAAAACAGTAACAAATAAGAATATTGTATACAAATGTAAGGAGACCAAGGCACTCTGCACAGGCTGCTGCTGTATTTTGTTTTATAATGCCAAGTATAAGCTCTGTTTGAACATATTTGCTATATATTAGTGTTATGGTTAAGATAGGAGGTATCCCCAAAAAGCTCATGTGTGAGACCATGCAAGGATTTTCAGAGGTGAAATGATCAGATTATGAGAGTTGCAACCTAATCAATGGATTAATCCACTGACAGATTAACTGGGTAGTAACTATAGGCAAGTGGGATGTTGCTGGAGGAGGTGGACAGACATGCCTTAGGGTTTTTACTTTGTCCCTGATGAACAGAGCTTTCTCTGCTTCCTGGTGGCCATATTCTGAGTGGCCTTCCTCCACCATGCTCTGGTGCCCTGATGTTCTGCCTTACCTCAAGCCCAGAGGTATGGAGTCAGCTGTTTATGGACTGAGACCTCTGAACCATGAGCCCCAAATAAACTTTCCCTCCTCTGTGTTTGTATTGTGGGTCTTTTGGTCACAGTGATGAAAAAGCTTACTAAACACAATTAGAATCACAAAACATCAGAGCTGTGGAGGACCTCAGAGATCAACCAGAACACCTCCCAGCTTACTCCTTCCCAGTGTGACCACTCATGATTTACACTCAAGAGAGCTAAAGCCTAAAGAAAGATGAGACTTACCTTCTGGCTGAGTAATTTTGCAGTTAATCTAAAAGATTCCTCAAACTTGAAAGTTCAATTCCACTGTAAAGAGGCTAATGTGGTTATTAAATGCTCCAAATGGAGCTAGGAAAAGCTGGTTGGTAATTCTGGCTCTGCCATTCATTAGTTGTGTGAACTCGAGTAAACCATTTACCTTCAATTACCTTGGATGTAAGATGGAAATAACATCTTCCTTATTGCTGTATCAAGTAAAATTATATTTTAAAATTATTATAAAATGATTAGTGTGATCCTTAGCATATCATTAATTATTATTTTATACATTTCCCTTTCACAACAAAGGTATGTTGAGGTGCCTTGCTGGCTCAGCTGCCTGTGATCAGGCAGAGGCCTTCTCTTCATCTCTGGAGGGTCATTTCACCCTCTACCCACTCCACATGCAGGCTCTTCTGAACTCCCATCATGGCTCACATCACCTCACCTCACTCATTTCTCAACCATGTAAAAATAGTTGCCAACACACAGCCTCTTACTCCACCTTCCTGTTTTTCTTTCATTTCACCTTCTGAACATACCTAGCCTGGTCCCTTTCCTTTGGCCACACAGACTGTCCCATCCTTTTCTACCCTGTTCACAACCTTATTCCAACTTTCGACCCACTCTCTGTCCACAGCATCTCCCACACACCACTTCTTCCTTTGCCTCTGCAGAAAAACAAACTAAACCTCCTGCAATCTAGGAAAAATGATGATAGTTAACTCAGTTCCTGTTGGTGGGTGGGGTTTATTTATCTGTCAGTTGTCTTCTAAGGATAAGTTGCTCCTCATCTTCTACTCTGCTTTGTTGATGATCTCATCTCTTCACCACTGTGAAGGTGAAGGTCCCACCTGGGAGCACCAAAGACCTCATAATTGCCAGACCCAAAGTCCTGTTGAACTCCCCACCCTCCTGGGCCTCGTGGCAGCAATAAGCACTGCTGGTCACCCCTCCCTGATGCAGTCCATCCCGTCATCCTCCCCAGCACCTGCCTTCCTTTCTCACCTCTCTCTTCTCCCTCCTTCTTCTTCTTCTTTTCTCTCTCTCTCCCTCTCCTCTCTTTCCCCCTCTCTTCTCTCTCCCCCCCATCTCTTTCCCTCTCTCCTTCTTTCTCCCTCCCCCTCCCACTTGCTTTTCATCACCATTTTATGTTTCTGTTTCACTCACTCACTCTTCCAGTGTTGGTTAGAATCAGAATTCCATCTTTGGTCCTCTTCTCCTTTATTTACCTGCTTTGGTTTTGAGTTACCTGCCTCTGTTGACCTTCCATTCATCGCTCTCTTCCACTGCTTCTCACCTGTACTCTAGCTCCATCCAGCACTTCTAAAGCACCTCAGACCTAACACACACCAAAACATATTTCTGCTCTCATTCTGATCCTCTAGGTCTCTGATAATGGAGCCTATTCTGGAGTCAGAGACTCTTACCTCCCTTTTCCTGCAGCCCACCTCTACTCCATATCCAACCATCCCCTGTGCCCTGCTAGTTCACCTTCAGACACGGCTCCCTCTGGTCCAGACCCTCATCTCCACTCCCATAGTCATGGCTTTAGTGGGTTCTCCTCATCTCAGTGGGTTATTAGAAATAGTCTCCGTCATGGTTGTAATAGGGCATGGCTTCCCCACTTCAGTACAACCTCTGTATACTAACTAGAGCTGGAAATAAATATGAACATAAATCTCTGTTGGGGCCTAACTTAATATAAAGTCCACCTTCCATACACTGACATAGGTATCTTGTCAGAATCCAGCCCCTCTCACCTCATTTTCCCCACACATTGACTAGTCACTCTTAATATCTCACCATTCCTAAGCACACTGTCCTCTCACAAATCTTGATCCTGCATATGCCAGCCCCACTGTCTAGAATACCATTCCCTTCATCCTCTTCCTCTTACCCCCTGTGGCCATCTCAAGGTCACCCATGAGGCATCCCTGCAGAGCCCCAGGCAAAACACGGTACTTTGTTCACA
>JAJEJO010003908.1:94063-180230 GCA_020662805.1 Glaucomys volans
CTCTGACTGGAGCTCTTATTACTGGCATTGTGGTAAACCATTTTCATGCACCTGCCTTTGCTGTGGCACAGTCAGTCCTTCAGGGCAGGAATTACCCCTTTTCATCTTTTATTCCAGCACCTGTTAGAAAGCCCTGCTATACTACGTGATCGAATAAATGATTACAGGACAAATGAAAGACTACATAGGGGGACACAGCCAACACGGACTGCTCCCTTTATTGCCCTTTCAAATGCAGGGACATAAAATCGCATTCATTGCAACCAACAATTAAATGACAAAGTAGTGAAACTGCTCCAGTAACAAACAGCAACTTCCCCATCAGAAGATTTTTGTGAAATCAACAGTAGCAGTGATGGAGGAAAAATGGGGGTGGAGAGTGTCCCGGGAGACATGGCCTCAGCCCACAGCTGCAGAGTGGCAGGAGAGCACAACCAAGCAAACCCTACCTGTGCTGGTCAGCTTTCCATCACTGTGACAGACACCTGAGATAAACAATGTAAAAGGAGGAAGGGTTTGTCTCCCAGTTGCAGAGGTTTCAGTGCATGGTTACTTAGCCATGTACTGGTGGCAACACAGTACACCACAGTGGGAACAGATGGCACAGGAGGCCTGTTCACCTCATGGTGGCTGGAAAGCAAAGAGAAAAGGGAAGGAGCCAGGGTCCCTTTATCCCCTTCAAGGGCATGTTCCCAATGACCTAACTTCCTCCAACTAGGCTGCATCACCTCAAGGTTCCACCACCTCTCAATAGCGCCATAGGCTGGGGACCAAGGCATTAGCACATGTGCCTTCAGTTCTGAACTATAGCATTTGCCAAACCTCCTACCCTGGAAAGGGGTTCAGAAGAAACTACGTCATACCAATGGATGTGGAGAGGGCACGAGGTGAGGCAAAGAACGCATAACTTGATATAATTTTTAAGCTAAAAAAAAGCTAGATGTTCCAGAAGGTCAGTAAAACCAGAAAGGAATTTAGACATTTCAGCAAATCATACCGTTGGCAGCTCACTAGTAACCAGACTCTTCTCTGCTACCTCTATAGAACTTAGACTCAACCCCAAACAGAGGAGAGGAGAGGGAATGCTGAAACAATGGACCAACCTCTGGATGATTTAAGAAGACTCTGAACTAAGCAAGGTAGGTTATTTTACACTGAAAACATGAAAACTTGAGACAGAAATTAATTCTGCTACAGAAAAATTATTTTGCATTTGTGTTCACTTGAAGGAGTGCAATGAGAAACATTCCATCTGCTACATAAAGTACACGTTTAGATTCCAAAAACTGTCCTCCCCACTGCAGGAGGAAAACTCTCCTCTTCTCTGTATCTATCTCTGGCTTCCCTCTTTGATTTTTTTCCCTTCCGTTCTCATTGGTGATCTTCCTGAAAGGGAGCTCACTGCCTCTACTTCCTTTCTTTCTATTCAAGTCTTAATTACCAGCCTTCAGGTGTGCCCCACCACCTCTCTGGAATGCCTCTAGAGCAGGTCCCATTCACACAGGGGAAGCTGATGGGCCTGCTCCAGTTCTTATTTTATTACGCCTTTCGGTTTCATTAGGCACCAGATCCCTTTTCCCTCCTTAAATCCCAGAGTCCCCTTGATTTCCCTGACATCCTTCCTAGCCTTTCCTCCTACCTTCCTGATTCTTCTCTTTTGTGTGGTCTAGCTCCTCCTCCCACTCCAATAATAATGGAGCTCTGTCTTTAGCTTGAATTTTCTCTCCTTATGTATGACGTTCCCAGGCTATCTCACCCACTCTCATCAACTACTGATGGTAGCACTGTATCTCTGAGGACTGACTGAACTTAGCGTCTAAGGCTCAGATGCCAGATAGCACAGAGCTTCCTCAAGCTTGATGCAAGCACCATGGAAAGATGCTTTGACATGCCTTTCACATTTCCTGCTCCAGAAGTCTCTTCCTCACAAATCATCCAGTTCTGTCATTGGCTACACTTTCACCTAGCTCCCCTGTGAACAAACCTGAGTGTCTCACTGCCTTCTCTCTTTCTCCTTATCCCCACCCCACATTCACCAATCAGGAGGTACTGCTTATCTTATATCTCAATTATTTCTCAAAGGTGTCTCCCTCCTCCTCATCTCTGCTACTACTGTCCTAAGCTCCAAAGTTAAAACAGCCTCCAACTTAACCTATCTGCCCTCAGTATTGCCCACCTGAAACCTCTCCTTACTGTCTCCATAGGAGGGAAATCTGAAGCAGGACATTTTTCTTCTCTTTGCCTGCAGGATCAAATTCCCGCCCTTCGCTTTCCTCTAACCTATCTCCCTAGTGTCACTTCCCACCATGTCCTACCTCCCACTCTACATGCCAATAAGACCAAATAGCTTACATCTTTCTGTATACATCATGTAGTTCTATTCTCCAGGGACTTGATTGTGCTATTCCCTCTACCTGGAACATCAACCATAACTTTATTTACCTGTCCATCTTCTATGTATTCTTCAACTAGTATGCACACTTCAAGGCTCAGCTTAAAACCATCTCCACAGAGTCTTCCTTACACATTTCAGTAGATTAAGTGCCTTTCTCTTACGTTTCAATAACCTACCACACTGCCAATTATGATGGAATTGAAGTGTCTTTTGCATGACTCCCTTCCCCACTGGACACTAAGCTGCTCCAGTGGAAGAAATATCTTATTCTTTATATTCTCAGAAATTTGCTTAAGTGCCTGGCACAGAAGAAATGCCTGAGAGTAGCAACCAACTTACTATTATCATACAACTCAAATATCCAACTAATTTTTCATTCCATCCAATAACAAGATTTATGAAATGACAACTACATTTCAGGACAGTACTAAGAGTTAGAAGATATAAATAGTTTATATTTCCATAATTTTTTTCCAATGTTCAAAGTGCTTTTATATATTTAATTATTTTTATTCCATTTTCATGCCAAATAAAAAAGCTAGATATTCCAGGAGACAAACGCATGGAGATAATCCCTCAAAGCCTGATATCACGAGCCAGGGAAATTAAACTTTCCTAAAGTTAAATGTTCTTGAGATAAAGCCAAATAAAGGGATAGAAAATACCCAACTACTCAGGATAAAGCCTTTGTTCATTCAATTCAGTTTAACAGTGAAATGTCACACATCAGCATCATGCACATCATCCAGTTTTATCGAGGGCTACACTTTCACTTTGCTCCCCTGGGCACAAAGCTGAGAATCTCACTGCCTTCATTCTTGCCTTCAGTCCCTGCCCACACATGCCCTCAATCACAGAGACTTCTGGAGCAGGAAATGTGAAAGGCATTTAAAACTGATGAGGGAGACTATACTAGTTTACGAATTAACATGTATGTCAAAGAAATCAGGTTATATCAGAAGTGCAAAATTTTACAAAGGTGGAGAGAAGTACCTCCAACTGGAGGAAGAAGAGAAAGTTTCATTTAAATGGTAGCCTTTGAGCTAAGAATGGAAGAAGAAATGAACTTGACACACAGAATCTGGGCTACAGGGCATTCCTGTTCAGAAGAATCAGCATGAGTCAAGTTGTAGAATCAGAAATGTCCAGAGTATATGAGAAAAGCAATGAGTCCCCTGGTTTTCTGAGAATATGAAAAAAATAAGACACTAGGCTGTGAAGGTAACATGAAGTGATTAAAGATCCTTTGTGATATGTAAGAACTTCCACTTTATTTGTAGACTCTGAGGACTGGTGAATGTTTCTGAGATAAGCATGAGATGGTCAGAGCTGAGGTTCAGGGAGGGAAAACTGATGGAGCTGTGGAGACAGAGTAGAAGAAAGAACTCTACAGGAACATGGGAGGCACCATCCACAGCAAGTGTGTTCATAAGAATAAATCCTCAGGTGCTACAGCCATAATAATAGAGCAATGTATGTCTTTAAACTTGATTTTTAAATTTACAAGATGAAAATTCCTATAGCATTTTACAGTTAATCACAGATCACTTAACTGCTATCTACTAAGTGTCTAGTGCTACACTAAATTCAAGAATTTAAGAGATGGCCATGTGAAAATAAAGTAGGAAGTAGTACACAATGAAAAAATCTCAAGGGGTAATATAACTGAAGATCAGACTCTTGGATCAATTTGTCTATTAAGCAGGTCATAGCTAGCTTTATGGCTTTGGTAGTCTGAGGATAAGACTAAAATGTACCTAGATGGTAAGGAGATCACATTAAAACTTATGATAGATGTAGATACATAGTAAGTCTTAAAAACGTTTCCAAGAGAAGGCTGGCTAAAGAGCTGAATTAATTAGACGCTCAAAATAAATAATCTTGACAGCTAATAGTTCTGACCCATTCTTATGGCAAAACATCAGTCATTCATCCATCATTCAACAAATACTTCTTAAGCATCTCTTACGTTCCAGGAAGTGTTCTAAGAATCACACAGGGGTATGTGAATGAACAAAGCTACTCTCCCTGCAGTCTTGAGGCTCACATTTGAACAGGGAAAGAAAGTGAACATAATACATAAGTAACCTGACATCCTAGAGGGAGATAAACACTAAGAAAATGGAAAGAAGACTGAGGTATAGCAGGGTCTGGAATGTTACAACTTTAAATAGAACAGTGCAGGGTGGGTGTCCTTAGAGGGGCAATATTAGAAAGGTATTACCAATAGATCATTAGAAAATGCCAGGGCCTCAAGAGAGGGGGGAAAAGAAAAGAAAAGAAAAGAAAAATTTCCATCCATGAATCCAAAGTATTTGCCATCTGAGATTCAGAGAATGCCAAGTCCAAACTGCAGGCTTCCAGAGTGAAAGCAAGAGCTGGCATCACCTTAAAATGTAGGTCTGCTCTGCTGTGGCTTAGGACACAATACATGAAACAGAGGAAGCAGAGTTAGAGATCCGGCGCTGCTTATTTATGGCCTGTGCCACCTCCCTGTCACTCTCAATCCCCAAACTCTATGTTCACTGTGACTGGGCTACTCAGTTATGTATTCTCACATTTTAGTTCAAAATAATCAAGTCTTTTAGACTTGACTTTGATGTTAATTAAAATTCCCAAACTGAACTCAATGTAGTCAGCAGGGATTTTTTTTTTTTTTTAAATCCAGAGTTTACAGCAAGGAGAAGGGCAGTGATCTCAGAGATTAGACATTTATGCATTATGCAAGTTGGCAAAGATGTAAGCAGGGATCCAAGTGCAGATGATAACAGAGTACAAGCTTCATGAGACTGGGGGAAACACCTGGAATGCATCCATTATAGAATTAGCCAGCAATTAACTTGATACACATCAGCCAACATGCAGGGAATCAATGGAGGAGTAGCCACACGTGCTCCTGGAACTAAATCTACATCAGCCAGTGAGGAACTGGGGAAATGTTCAAGGATCTGCAAAGAACATGATTTGGCAACCTTGGAGAGACTGAATCTCTATATTAGTCGCACCCAAGTTGACTGTCATTGGCAGTGAGAGAAGACATTTCATAAAAATTGGAAAGAGGAGAAAAAGGAGGATTTATTAGAAAATGCTTTTCTTTTAAATCTTCATAAGAAAGGAACATGTCAGGCATCCAGGCATCTTTGAAAAGTTGAAGGAACCAAGCAAACATTAAACAGCCCAGGCCTGCACATGGAAGTGTTCTAGAACGTTTCCTAATTGGGTTACAGATCTATTCAAAATACTTCAGATAATACTCAATGACTCCATAAAAATTAATCAGCTTTGATGAAATGAACTAAAGGACTCTAAGGAGAGATCAAAGACTACACAAAGCCACCTCTGCATTTTAATTCTCACTTGTTTGGCTTGTAACTTCACTATACCAAGTGGTAAAATAGAGAGTTATTTGTGAATGGGCTGGTGAGAACAGGAAGGAGCCAGCAGCATAGCACACATCCCCAGAGTGGTCTTTTAAAAACCTAAGTCATATCATGTTACTTTCTAGCACAACTCCTTCAAATGGCCTCCCTTCCTCCAGCCAAAGTCAGACTCTGCAGTGGTCCACCATGGGGCCCACAAGGGCTCACCAGGCCCCTGCCTGGCTGGCTTCTTGCTAAACTCCCCCACGCCACTGGCCATGCCAGGGCCTTTGCATCCTCTCTGTGCTTGGCTCACTTCCCCAACCCCTCCCTTCATCATGGGTCTCACTCCTTCTTATCATTCAGTCTGCTTACGAGTCACCTCATCAAGGAGGTGACATCACCTGTACATCTGGACACTACATTCCACATGCAACCTCTAACATACACACCCTTGCATCCTGTCCTTATTTTATTTTTATAAGTCTTCTATCTGAAATTATACTCTTTTCTTTTTTACTTGTTTATTTTCTGCCTTCCTAACATACAACATAAAACATAAATCAGATTGCCAGATAGCCCTTGAAGAAAATAGGAAATAATAAGGAGTATTAAAAACCAGGAGAAAGTAGCAGGATGGAAATTAACTTAAAATGGTCACATATTAAGGTAAGGAAAGAAAACATTTCAGAAGCTATGGAAATAGCCTGGAAGTATATGCAGAGAATAAAATTAGTACTTATAAGATTTTCTTTCTTTTCATTCTAAATGGTGTTTGGAATTTCTATACAAGAAGTGGAATTTACTAATGCCAAATGAAATGTTTGGTTGAGAGAAAGCAGATAAGTAAAAGAATTGGAAGTCCACCTATGAGATAGATAGCTCTTACAAGTGAAATGACACCCAGTCTTGTGAAATACTGTGTAACAATACCCAGGTGTGTCAAGTATAAAGAGGTGCAATTCATAGAGAAGAATGTGATATTGAGAATCAAAATCAAAACCCCTTATGCCCCTTGAACCTATCAATTCTTTTTTAAGAATTTATCTCAAGCTGGGTTTGGTGACTCACACCTATAATCCCAGTGACATGGGAGACTAAGGCAGGAGGATCACAAGTTCAAGGCCAGCTTCTGCAACTTAACAAGACCTTGTCTCATTATAAAAAAAAAAAAAAAAGAATAAAATAAAAAGGACTAGGGATGTAGCTCAATGGTAAAGTACCCCTGGGTTCAATCCCCAGTACCAAAAATGATGATAATAATAATTATCTCCGACACATGCACACACTTACTCGGAATGTGAGGTTTGTTTCAGCATTGTTTGTTAACACCAAAATGTTTATGTTGTTGTAGCAGAGAATATAAACATCAGTCATTTGGTTTATCTAATGAGTAATGATGATTCCTAATGAGACACCACATAATAACTAGAAAAGAAGATCAGGAGGAAATACAATGGAATCATATTTTTTTAATTACTAAAAGAAAAAAAGCAGGTTATAAGTATGTAGAGTATAATTTCATTTCTAAAATAAATAATATATGAATATATATCCAAAAGAAAATACCTAAAAGAAAACATGGAAGCATCTTAATGATGTTAGTTCCCTCTGGGGAGTTGGACTAGGAAGAACTTCACCATATACGCTTCTGCATCATTTAAAACTTTTAATCCTAATCAAGGATTATTGTTACAACAGAATACCACATATTTAACAGAAAAAGAAAGGAGCAGTCAACTGTGTCCACGATCTAACTTCTGCCTAGCTCATCTCTGGCCCCTTCACCTGCCTCCCATACCCCATCTTTGCTACAGGATTCACTCTGGCAGGAACAGGAGGGTCACTTCCTCAGCCCTCCAAACAGGGCAGCAAACTCTAATCATTCTTTTACAACAACATACACAGATGGAACCTCATTTCAGCACCTGTTCTGACTGACCACAGAAAGTGAAACAAAGCACCCTCCTCTTGCGCTTTCCATGCCCCTGGCTGCCTTAGCACACCACTCACTCCCTCTCTTTCCAGTCTCCTCCCAACCATGACCTCCTGCTCCACTGCAACAGGATCACTTCTCTGCAACCAGGAGTCTCAGTGTGCACAGCTTTTTGTTGATGAAGTTAAGGTTTGGGCTCCTAATTTTAAACACTCCCCTATAAATATTTTTAGGAATACTCTATGTAGGAAGAAATACTATTTTGTCTTTACAGTTAAAATTGCCTATTAATCCTTTAAGGTAAGGCCCATGTCTGGTTTCTTTTTAATCGACAAATCTACCCCTATGCTATACATAGTAGTTTCACAATAACACTGGTAAAGAGAAGAGGAAAGCTTAACTTGAAAAGTATTTAAGTTTTTAAAGTATTACACATCAGAGAAGAACCCGTCTTTCAAAAGAAACACCAGAAAGCATGGCCTGTCTATTGGGACAGATGCAGCCTCACTCACTGGAGCTTATTATGCTGCTGCCTGGGGGCTTGGGTGGAACAGACTAAAGGTAAGAATCTCTGTGTTCTTTTTAACTCAGGTGACCCCAGGACATTTGATTGAATATATATCTAAACATATAGAGCAAAATCCACTTAGAATTAGAAGTCTCAGCAGGAATTCCCAAAGGTAAATATCAATGAAGGACTGAAGGTTACAAAAGGACCAAAAATCCTATTGCTAAAAAAAAGTCTTATTAATAATTACCATCTAAACATTTAGGTCACATGAAAGTTGCTGGTACAAAAAAAAATGGAGTTGCTGGTGTTAAACACCAACAAAATGGAGTTAGAGAAGGCCATGGAAGAGAAGCCTTCATGCCCTACGGTAACAGGACTTGTCCTTCACAAGAGCTTCCTCAACCTTGCGGACAGGCTGCTTGCATAAGGACACTCACCCAGCAACAGCCATCTCTCTTGGCCGATGAGCCAATCCCAAACCCTGATGATACAAGGTTTTTGTATCCTTTGGTTTTAAAATAGTGTATGTGAGCTTTTCTTTAGAAGAGTCCCATTTTCCAATCTCCAACCCCAAACAGACCTATGGCCCACATCACTTGCATAGCCCCAAATGCAATTTTCTGCTGTTTCTGAGTAAAGTGGTTTATTCTGGAGAGTCTGCATTTCTTTTTCAGTTGATGGTTGCATATTAGTTGTCATCTTTGAATCTTCCCTATGCCACTCATCTATTCATTCAAGTTCTTTTGATTCAAGTTCTTTTCCTCCTTTGTCATGGCTTGCCTGTGTCCCTGGGATCTGGGCCCTGAAGAACTCTCTGGCCTCTTCAATCCTCTGCCTTCCTTCACTCTTCCATTTCTTTGGCCAATGGAATTGATTACAGTGTCCCTGGGGCTCCAGTGAAAGCTGAGGCTAAAGCAATAGCAAGACAGGTTGCTATTTCTTTGCCTCACGAGTGACAGGTTTCTACCATTACAAACTGATCTCAGCTTCGCTCCTTCTGTTCCAGCTTCCTGAAACTCCCTCCCACCTGGCCAACCCTCATGTGCTTCATGCCTTTCCTCTTCCAATACCTTCCAATTTCCACATGCTCCATTTAGTACCCCCACCTGGATATTTCCAAGATGCCTTCTATACCAAGCAGGGTCAAGCCCAGACACAAACAGCTCACTCAGGGAGGGTACCTGGGGAACCTTAACACAGGGGCTCTTTACCAAGTGTGGCCAGGGGCACCAACAGGGGCTGGTGAAGCACCCTGAGGCTTGCAATAGCAGGGAGCTGTTACCTCCTCCAAGGTTTGAAGCAGAAGAGGGAGGGAGTAACCACCAATGCCTTGAGGAAGTCAGTGAAATTATAGGGAAGGACCACATGACAGAAGCCAAGGAGGCCATTAACCTGCAGTGACCAGCAGGGAAGAGCCAAGGAATCAATACACCAGCCTTATGGTCCTCCCTCCCTATGACTTCTCCTACCTGCTTTTCTTCGATCAGAGTCAACCTGGAGCTCAAAGGCAAGAGAGCCCTGGATTCAGCCCATAATGGCTGATCTCCTGAGGCTCAGAGCAAGAGAGAAAGGGAGGTGTATGGTGTCAGAAGGACCACAGAAAACACTCAGCCCAGACCCAACCACTGCCCTTAAATGGAATAATGCCTCTCAGCTGCCCTCTCCTAGGGAGAGACCCCTGCCTCTCTGTGGTGGGACTCACCAGGGCTCTAGTCAGCATGTTGACCACATGGATAAAATAGTTTCTTCTACTATCGTCAAGCTTTCCTGTCATTTCTACTATGAAAACAAAAATCAAATGGAAGTCACTGAAAGGTTATTTTCTTCTAGCCTTTTCAGAAAAATTCTCAACAATAGTGAGGAATTTCCTTAAATTAGAAATGACCCTTTCTGGGCCACGGAGGGGTGCTTTGATAAGCACTTGCAAGTCCTAGAAGCCCAAAGTTGGCTTAGCCGGGGCCTTGGTCCTGCTGTCAGGGGGACTATGAGGAGCTCCATGCTTACCCTCCCTCTCCCAGTATGATCAGGGTCCCAGGATCAGCCACCTAATGGCCCAGAACAGCCTGCTTCCTTTAGCACTCAAGAAAGGAGATGAGGGCTTCAGGCCTGTTTTCAAGGACTAAAGACAATTTTTGAAACATACATGATGAAAACATGTTACACTGAAATATTGAAGTATCTGATACCGCATGAAAAAATCAAAGAAAATGTTGATTGTGGGCGTACTGGACATTTAATGGGCCCTCTTCTTCTACTGTGTGGGTGAGAACAGGCACCGAGGCTGAACCGATGGACTGCTGGGGGTATCTGCTGTACCGCAGGATCAGTTTATTCCCTTTAACCTTATTGTTTTTAGCAAGTCAGGCTCCTTTTCGTCTCCACTTCTGCTTAGTTTACTAGAGATTAGAATACTAAGGCCTCTGGGAGCGGGAAGGAACTCTCCTCAACTGTGGTGTTCCTACCAAGGGAACAGAGGCCAAGGAAACACATTTTCTCCCAGGGCCTGCCATAGCTCAAGAAGATTTAATCACCTTCTCTCCTTTGACATCTTCTAAAAACAGCTTCACAGAGCTTTGTCCCAAAGTCCCATCAAGTTTAGCTAGGCTCAGTGAAAAAGCAGCTCTTCTTCCCACCCCAGGCTGGGAGAGTTAAGATACAGGAAGCACTCCTGTGTAGGTTGAGAACATTTCTGAAAAGCGGTTTCTTGGTGGAAGAGAGTTTTTCATACCTGAGGCTCTCTCTCAGCAATCCTTCTGTTTCTGATTTCTAGAATGACCTATCTGTCTTTTGGTGATAATCATTCAGCCTATACTCCACCCATGTAACACTGTAGCCAATTTTGCAGTATATGGCTCCTTTGCATTCTTGCTGAACAACTTCTGGTTGCTTGAGTTAAAACAATGCTGATATTCCAGCAGCTGGGGAGGCTGAGGCAGGAGGAGAGTGAGTTCAAAGTCAGCCTCAGCAAAAGCGAGGCACTAAGCAACTTAGTGAAACCCTGCCTCTAAATAAAATGCAAAATAGAGCTGGGGATGTGGCTCAGTGGCCAAGTGCCCCTGAGTTTAAATCCCAGTACCAAAAAAAAAACCCAAAAAACAGTGTTGATGAATTCAATAGATAGCAGTCAGGTGCCTTCCATGTCAAAGCACTGCACTGGGCCTTGGGGGGAAGAAACAAGAAAAATAAGGAACAGCCCCCTTTTCAGGGAACTTACTTATATGTGACTAGGACTGGGAGAGAGAGGTCCAGATACAAGGTGAGAGGGAAGGGTCAATAGGAAGTGATATTTCAGCCCAAGAGGATGAGAGATCTCACCGATCTGGGGCATCTCAGGAAGGACTTCCCAGGGTTGAGAGAATTCGCTAGTGTCCCAGAGGGCTGTACTCAAATGCAGAAGCAGAGACAGCTGCCAGCAAGTAGAACAAGCACCATGTACAAATGTCTCCTCTAGAACCTTGACCCAGTCTCCCATTCATTCATGCAATAAGTACTAAGTTATCCACTGTATGCACTAGGGCTACAAGGTCATGTCCAGTACTAGTTGTTCACAGGCTGAAAAGGGAGGAAAAGCAAACAGGAACTGCTAACCTGGGCAGTAAGTACAATCAGAAGCACAGCTCATAGGGGTACAGAGAGATCCCCTTTACACATGCAAGGAAAGCTTAATGGAGAGAAAGACATTTGAGTGGATCTCAAGGGATGAGTGAGTGTTTGGTACACAAAGACAAGGGCAAAGGACATCTCTGGCAGAAGGAAACGCCCATGCACAGGCTCAGATATGGGAAATGGCATGATACAGAGGATGGCAAGTTGCTTAGACTGGCTGGAACACAGAGTCAGAAAGAGGACCGAGGAGAATGAAGTGAGGGAGAGACAGCATTGGCACCATCAGCAAGGCCTCTGAGCCCCACTAAGGAAGGTTAGTTTTTTCTGTGAGCCCTACAGAAAGGCTCACAGGATCCTCTGATTTGCATTTAAAAGAACCACAGGAACTTTGCAGAGGACTGAACACAAAGGAGAAGGGAAGACTGGTGAGGAGAAAACTGCCAGGGTACAAAAGAGAGGGTAAGGGGCCAGACTGCTGCAAGAACGCCAAGTGAGCATGAAAGACAGCCAGCCCATTGGGACATCTGGAGGTCCTTGGTAACTTCAGCTACAGCGATTCTGAGGACATGATGGGATGACAAGCCTGAAGAAGGGCTGGGAGGCGAGGAAGTGGGGACTGTGAGCACAGACTTGAATTTTCTTTTACATTTGACAGTAAAGAGCTGGGGAGATAGCTCAGTTGATAGAGTGCTTGCCTTTCATGCACAAGGCCCTGGGTTCAATCCCCAGCATCATATTGGACAGTAAAGGAATACAAGGACAGTAGAAAAACCTAGGTAGAGCCAGAGTCAGAAGCTGGGGTATATTTTTAAGAAGATAGATATCATAGCATATTTGAAGATATCGTAGCATATTTGAAGAGCATCTAGTCAAAAGACAGGTGTAAAAATGGAGTGAAAATCTAAATTAATAGTTGTATTAAAGAAAGAGGGGAGGTACAGCTTTCGAACCAGACTGCAAGTACATTCTTTCAAAGAGGAACAATGAAGTCAGGTGCAGTGTTACACACCTGCAATCCCGCCTCAATCTCGCCTCCTACAGAGGCTGAGGCAGGAGGATCACAAATTCAAGCCAACCTCAGCAACTTAGCGAGGCCCTAAGCAACTCAGTAAGACACTGTCTCAAAATAAAAAATAAAAAGGACTGGGGATGTGGCTCAGTGGTTAAGTGCCCTGGGTTCAATGCATGGTACCTCCCTGACACACACAAAAGAAACAATGCATTCCCCAGAGTTTTCACATGCAGCCCAGCTCCTCAGAGTCACTTTTAGACTCAAAGTAATGAAAGTCCATGTTCTTCTACAGATGACTGTTTTGTGTCACTAAGAGCCTTGGAGATGCTGCATTTCTTAAAAGAAGATACCACTGCTATTTCCAGGGCTTTCTTCTACCTTCTTAACCATTTATTCTTTGAATTCCAGCACTTTCTGGATCTTACCAGAAAGAATCATCAGAAAGTTTCCAGATGACACCCAAGATTCATGAGGATTCATATTCTTTCTTCACCTTGTCTTCATGTGGTTTGTGGTTGGGAATGTTGAAGGACTGCCCACGTCTAGCCACACCTCTCAGATATGATATCCAAGTCCCTAAACTCTTCGTGGACTTATTCTTAACTATTAAAATACATGTTCATTAAATACAAAAAGAATCAAATTATTTTTTAACTATTAACTTTTGTTTTTGTTTTTATGGGTAAATTATAATAATATATAATAGTGGGATTTACTATGCCATATCCACATGTGCAAGTAACAATTTCATCAATACATCAATATCATTCCACATTACTTTCCCTTTCTCTCCCCTCCTCCCTCCCCCTGATGTGCTTGCTCTGATCTCCCTTCTATTATTATTTTAATTACTGCATTGTAAATATATATATATATGTTCATAGATATGATTCTTTTGCTATATTCACACATGTGACCTGGCATAATTTGTTAGATTTTGTTCCCCAGTACTTTCCCATGGCCTCCCCTTTTCCATCCTTCTCAATCCCCTTCCTCTACTCTATTGATCTCCCTTCTATTTTTATGAGATCAATTTTCTTTTATTTCTTCTCTTCCTCCTCCTCCTCCTTCTCCTCCCCTTCCTCCTCCTCCTTCTGCTCCCTCCTCCTCCCCCTCCTCCTCTCTCTCTCTCTCTCTCTCTCTCTCAACCCTTGACTTTCTAAGTCTGACTTATTTCACTTAGCTTAATATTCTCTAGCTCCATCCATTTACCAGCAAATGACATAATTTCATTCTGTTTTATGACTGAGTAAAACTCCACATGTGTGTCTTTGTGTATACGTGTTTATATACACATAACATTTTCTTTATCCACTTGTCTGTTGACAGGCACCTAGGCTGGGTTCATAACTTGTCTATTGTGGATTGTGCTGCTATAAATATTGGTGTGCATGTATCACTCTAGTATGATGATTTTAGTTCTATTGAATATATATCAAGGAGTAGAAGAGCTGGGTCATATGGTGGCTCCATTCCTAGACTTTTGAGGAATCTCCACACTGCTTTACAAAGTGGTTGGACCAATTTTCAGTCCCACCAACAATGTATGAGTGTATCTCCTTTCCCACATCCTTAACAGCAATTTTTGTTATTTGTAAGAAATCAACATTCTTGGTCATTTATATAGAACTCAAAGATGTTTATTTCAGATAATTGTAAGCCAGTCTGCAATCAATTGAGCCATCATTGATCAATCCATTCCGTTACCTTAACAAATATCTCCTTCCTATATATTGTTGTGTTGTGTGGACTAGAGATGGTGGCAACTTTTGGCCAGTGCAATGTGAGTATCATCACACTGATAAGCTTTTTCAAACCATCATCAACTTCTTCAACTCTTTATAATGTTAGCATAAATTTGTAGGCATGCCAAAAACTACTGAAATTTTATCAGCATTTCCCATTTAGTTCATGTCTTTCTTCAACTGAATCACATGTTACTGAAAATCATTCAGCTTCTGTTCATAGTTAACAAGAAGTTACCTCATCTACACCATAAATGTAGGAGCTGGATCCAAATCAAGAGAAAAATAAGGAAAGAATCCAGTGTATACAATTTCCTTACACATCACCTCTCCTTACATTCCACCAATGAAAATTTAGTCAGGAGACCACAGAAAGGTGTGAAGGAGGCTGAGAGATATAGTCTCAACCTGGGCAATCATGTGTCCAGGAGAAAGGAAGAGATTTTGGAGGACAGCAGATGCTCAGAAAGGCGAAGTGACTTTCTTAAGGACACTTAGCTATGAGTCATAACCCAGCCTTCTCACTCTTATTACAAGAGCATCTTCATGATGAATGTCAGAGATCTCTTTAAAGAACACTGCTGCAGAGCAACTCAACCAGCTCAGTTTAAAATGACTAAAGCCAGTTCTTTCTAGACTGAGGAAAGATGGGCCACACAGGAAACATGTCCATCCTAAATGGGCAACAAGAGCGCCTGAGGATTGGTTTCTCTGAGAACACCCAACAGAAGTGACAGTGATAGAATCCCTACAAACTGTGCAAGGGTTAATTGCACCATCATTGACTCATCCCAGATCCTTTTCTTCCTTTGTACCATTTGATATGTCCATATGGTTTCTCTGCACTTGTGTAGCTCTTGTAAAAATCTGGCAGGAGATGGGACTGAAAAGGAACAGCTTAACCAAACAGCTCATAGTCAGCTCCAGGCAGCCCCTGTGATCTGAAATGTGACATGAGGTGGATATGGAGAGTAAAATGAGATAGATAAGACTGGCACCTGCAGGCCAGACACAAACAAAAAGAAGTTTGAGGTCCACTGAGACCAGACCAATATTTAATGATAGTTGCCATGTGGAAACCAGCGGAAGTAACTGGGATAAGTCCAAGGAAGACTCTGGGGAGGAAAACATAAAATGAGTGTGCTATCATTGATCCAAACAGAAGTGGGGAGAAAGATACTGTGGACCTTAACACCCCATTTCCTTTCCCACCACCCTCACACAGCAGAAAGAATCATTTGACTTTGACGCAGCCCTCAGAGCTTTGTCTGCCTCATGACTCAAGTTGTCAGACATCCCTTGAGTCTATCTCCCTTCTCATGAGCTCTTCTGGAAAATCCTGCATTGAGGTTTCTGATTTCATTTAATAGTTAAATCTCCCTTGATCCACATCCAACACGCTCTCTTCCCTTGAGACTTTCTCACCCCTCAAACAGTCAAGCAGCTCTGATCTGCTCCCTATGAAATCACTGCTTAGCTAAGAGCTTCAGGGTTCTGGTCCCTTCAACTTTGCCCTTAACCAGGTCCTGCCCTCCTGGATCATCGTAACCGCTCTGCCCTGAGCCTTGCACACTCTTACCACCCCCCTAACTCCCCCAATCCTCAACTTTAACTTCCTCATGTCTAGAACTGATGGCAAATGACCCCTGACATCACAGCATGGCACTCCACAGTAAAAATGTCACCTTTCCCGACATGGTCTTCCATCAGCTAACAGAACAGCTTTGCATGGATGTTGTTTTATACCATACAAAGTTGGTAGTGTTCAGCACAGCACTTGCCAAGTGTCTGGCATAGATAGAAACTTCCCCTTCCAGGGTCACCTCCCCTTCAAGATCAGGGATAAGAGCCTAGTGACTAATGCCACTCCATTCAACCTACACATGGGAAAAGTGAGGCCCAGAGGGACAGAATGGTTAAGCTAAAATCTGCCTGGGGCAGAGCTTCTCTACCTCTCAGCAAGCATCCAAATTAGCTGGGATTTCAGATTCTGAATTTCTAACAAACTCCCAGGAGATGCTGTCCTAGTCCCTACAATTCAGTGACTCCACTTGTCACCTTCTCTTGTATCTGCTTCTTAGTCTCTTGAATGGGTTCATGAAGTTCTCTATTTCAATTTTGTGATAAAAATGTACTTTTTCAATATGAGGTGACCTGAAATGATTCTTGAGCTGAGTCCAGCATCTACATTCTGGTTTTAGGAACCCAAAGTTTTCAGTGAATTTGAATTTAAACTAGTGACTAACAGAGGTTGGGAAAGGCTGAGGAATAAAGGAAAGATGGATTTGATCATTCCATACATGTATGCATGTATGAAATAGCACACTGAACCCCATTAGTACATGTGATTAATACCAGTTAATCAAAAAAATTAAAGATAAAAAATCCAAAGTTTTCCATTTACCCCTGCTTTCTTCAACCATTAAATGAGCTTCATGAAGATATTTACTAACATACATTTTAATCCCAAAGTTAACTTTTTTTGCAACAATTTGCCATTCTTGCCATGACTTTCCCTAGGAAATTCTTACGTTGGCGAACGTATTTTGCTTTTTGTTTGTTAATGTGGAGGGAAAAGAACAGGGAAAAATACTCCCTCCAGCATTAGAACTCCTCTTACAATTTTGAGTATCTGAACCACAGTTAGTGGTACTCATAATTTGTCCTAAGTGCTTTATTTCTTTTGATTGCTCCAAACAACTTCTGCACATAAGTTCCATGTCTTCCACTCAGTGTGGTGTTGTCAGTTTCATCCTCTAAAGTGAAAGGACATTTTCAGTGCCCATGATGAGGGAGGTGAGAGATCCCGGTGCTCAGAATACCCAACCACACATCCTGCAGACAATGTATTCCAGAAAGAAAATTGACTACTTGTGGCTTTAAATATAAATCTTCTCTTTCAAATCTCGTAAAGGTAATTCACAAATAATCTCACTAAAAATAAAACATTTGTTAAGGAAAATTACCTGAAAACAAAACATAATACCCTCCCCATTCTCACTCTATCTCAGTGGGGGAATTAAAACAACAGTTTCATTTCAATAAAATCTAAACCGGAAGATAGTTTGTCATCATTAATATGAGATCATTATTCCTGACTTTATATCACATATTAATCATCTTACCCAATGAGAAATAACTTTCTCACTAGCAGAAATACTGAGGGCATATTTATAATTGAATCTTCAAAATCAAAATTGTTTTCCAAGCAATTAAATCAGGAAATTATATCTATTCTACCCAATTTTAACTCTTTTTATATCTTACAAAGTTTATGTCATCTGTGACTGGAATAAATTTAATAATTTCCAAGCAGTAAATGAACATTTCTTTATTCTTCAGTACAGTGGCAAAATATGTGATTAAATGCAGAGTGTATCTTAGCCTTCATAAGGATACTGTTGGCACTGGATAAATAAAAATTATTAGTAATAACCAACTCTATAAAAAACAGCCAATATGATACCTATTTTTGTTATTCATTCATTAAAAATTTTTTGAATGCCTATCATATGATTGACACTACATGTGTCACTTGAGATCCAAAGATTAATGGGACACGGTCTTTATTATAAAGGTGCTTAAGGTCTATTGAAGAATAAGACTAGTAAGGAAAATTGTCCTTCAGTGTGACAAGTGCACTGTAGAGGGATGCTTATGGTTCTGCAGGAGCATGCTGAAGGAGCAGCTACCTCTAGAAGTCAAAGAAATATAACATAGACGTTATGTGAGCTTGATGCATGGGAGTTAGCCACGCCTGCAGAGGGGAAGGCGGTATGGGTTTTCACAACTGGTGAATTCGAACATGCAAAAGTGAGGAGTTTATGGGAGCAACACAGATGAAGGTCAGAATGGACAAGACTAGAAGAAGAGAAGGTAGAAGTGAAAAGATGTACCTGGATAAGCATTGGAAAATAGATGAAGGAACATTCAACGCTAGTCTTTCCAACTTTAAACACTATCCCTACCTGTGCAGGGCAGGGATACAAAAAACACATCTACTATACATTCCAGAAGCTGCAGGGGATGCTTAAGAGATCACTTAAAGTTACATCAGGTAAGGAAGGCATTATTTTCCTTAGGAAATTCTTGCTCATGTTGGTGAATATTTTGTTTTTTTGTTTGTTTATGTGGAGGAAAAAAATACCCTCTGGGATTAGTACTGCTCATTAGTTTAGAGTTTCTAAGCCACATTTAGTGGTGCTGAATATGAACAGATTGTGCTTTATCTGGGGGAAGAAAATGGATCAGGCTGGATAATGCCATGGTCTTCTATACTTAAAATAACTCTCACCCATCTAACTATGGTCTTTCAAATTGAAATCACCTTCCTCTGGAAAGCATCCTCCATGATCTCCTCACCCTCCCACACCAACTGACTAGATGTCCCTCCACTGTGCTGTTGAAACAGCCTGCACTGATTTCTGTCACTTCTCTCTCTTCCTCTCTCACCAAGAATACACTTCTTGATGCACAGATGCAAATTCTTTAATTGCTGTCATTTTAATACCCAGAGTATAGTGCCCTGGGCCACAGTAAGATTTGAAAAATGTTTGTTGGATGAATGAATGGATGAATGGACTGAGAAAGGGATCAACTTATGAATTATTATCTACTTGACAAAAAAAGAAATGTTTTGCATATTCACTCTACATTCCCATGTAAGCATTTTTTTTTTCTAATTTGCTAAGTAGACCAGATTAGAAGAAAAGAAGGCTCAGACTAAGGAGGGAATGGAGAGGCAAAGCAAAGTGTCCAACACTTAAGAAAATAGAATATATTCCAGAAACCACTGTAAAGAAAAATCAACATAAAATAAACTAAAACAAATTCTGAATTAAAAAGTAAAATGTTCAACATTATCAAGTCTGTTTCAGAGAAGCATTTCATTGCCTTCATAAAACATGGTTCTATCTTTGGGAACTGCACTAGAAGAGAGGTCTGAAGTTCTACACATAGGAGTCTTCATGTTGGAAGCCACTTGTGCATCCCTTTTCTTATCTATCAACAAGAAAAGGAGAGAGAGATCACTTTCTGCCAAATTCCCAGCCAGACCACTTCTAACACAAAATAAAATGCATATTTAAATGACTAATTCACTTAAATTCATTAACTAGCTTTTGAATATCTCTCACATATTCAACACAGTAAAAAAAATTATTTAAAAAACCCATAGATCAAGCTGGGTACGGTGGCACACGCCTGCAATCCCAGCACTCGGGAGGCTGAGGCAGGAGGATCACGAGTTCAAAGCCAGCCTCAGCAACTTAGCAAGACCCTAAGCAACTCAGTGAGACCCTGTCTCTAAATAAAATACAAAATAGGGCTGGGGATGTGGCTCAGTGGTGAAGTACCCCTGGATTCAATCCCCAGTACCCCCCCCAAAAAAAACCCTATACATCAGATGCCATAGATCAGATGCTGTCCTCAAAAATTTGTACCTTCTACCAAGAAGGTATATGTATATGAAACTAGAAAATTTTCAGCAGCAAAGGAAAATAACTAGATTGTTAGCACCAGTACTAATCAAGGTACTAGGAAGTACTGGCTTTCCTAGGGAGATTATTTCATTCTCACAGTGTCCTATAAAGTGTTATTAAATGAAATGCAAGAATACCTTTGCATTAGTTGCCTGTGGCTGCTGCAACAAATCACCCCAAACATGCTGACTTAAAACACAAATCTATTCTCACCATTGTGGAGCCAGAAGCAGGATCAATGGGCAGAAATCAAGGTGTATGCAGGGCCACATTCTTTCTGGAGGCACTAGTGAAGAACCCATTCCTGAACTCTTTCATCATCTATTATAGTAAAGGTTATATCCCCTCTTCCTTCTCATTTCACCCCTCTCCTGTTTCTCATGGATACTTTTTCTTTAATTCCTCTTCCTTTTCCTTCTCTCCCTCTCTACCATCTATCTCTCCCTCTCCTCTCCCCCCCCACATTCCCCCTCTCCTTTATCATTTCTCTCCCCATTCACATTGGATTGTTTTCAATAGCAAATAACAGGCTCGAGTACTTCTCATTTTTAAAAAATCTTCCTCTTATGGCTCATCTCCACATCCAGCCCCACTCTAACTATTTTTCTGTTCCTATTTCTATGTGATTTCTTGAAAGGATATTTTAGACAAAGCAATCTCCATTTCTTCACCTCTGGGTCTCTCCTCAACCCACTCTAGTCTGGCTTCCCTCCATCATCCCACTGAACATCTCTTGTCAAGGTCACCAAGGACTTTCATAGTTACTCTGCCATTCAGTAGTATTCAAATGGTGGCCTCCTTCCTTCTCAAACAACTCTTCTCCCTTGGCTCTTCTAACCTCATGCGCTCCTGGTTTTCCTTCTACTTCCCCTTCCACTCTTCCTCAAATTTCCTTTCAATGTTGAGAAACCTTAATGCTTGTTCTCAGGCACATTTCTCCATCTTCTATCTTCTTTCCCTAGATAATCTCAACCATTATTTTGGAGTTAAAGATTAGTGTTAGACTGTTGACTCTGAAACTGGTATCTCTAGCCCACACTTGAAATATGTAGGCAGATAACTAAATTCCTAGTTGACATCTTTATTTGAATATCTCAAAGAAAATTCAAATTAATAGTCCCAAAACAGAACTGATCACCTCTCTATTCCTGCCCTTCTATCTCCAGTCTTACCCATCTAATTTGCCATCCACCCAGGAAAATCTTGTAAGAGAACAGAGGAAGATAGAAGTTTATTTCATACTGATGGCACTGTCCAAATGTACAATGGAATTTGTCAACTATCTTCACACAGTACTTCATTACTTGGGTAACTTTCATTTCATGACTTCACCATCCCCTGGGGCTTCTGAGTGTTTCAAATCCAGTCACTGATCCAAAGAAGAGACAGCAAAGAATGTACAACCATTTCTTAAAGCTCCAGCACAGATGTGAAGCACATTACTTCTACACACACTCTGTTGATGAAGATGAGTCACATAAGCCTGTTTTGATGCAAGGAGAGCCAGGAGGTGTGGTCTCTGGCTGGGCTGTTTCCCACTATGCAGAGGGGAGCACAGATCCTTGGTGGACAGCTAGTTGTCTCTGCCACAGCCAGCTAAGCCAAGGACCAAGACTGTAGCTGACCTGAGGAGAATTAAAGGTCTAAGGAGAAATTGTACATTTTTTAAAAAAGAAAAAAGACTTTTTCAAAGGAGGAAAGAAAAAAGAGGAACATAAAAGAAAGGAGAAGGTAAATAATGTGTTGAAGTACTGCCTTATATTTACAATGGAATTTCTTATCTCCAACCTCCACTGGTCAGCTCAGCTGAGGTCCCTGGATATTTGGACTCCTGTGGACTGTGTCTCCCAAGAAAATCAAGAAAGCCATCACTCCATGAGACCACCATACAAGATAAATTGAAAAATGGATTTCTACTAACTCCCTCCAATATTTGAAACAATTGTTCCCACAAATATGTTCTGACAATTGCAAGAAAAAGATAATGAAGTAGGTCCAGACAAAGATACTGTTGGCTAATTGTTCTCTGTCACTCTCTTAAGTCCCTTGGGTGTCTGTTACAAAGTTTTTAGTAGATGCAGTTTTTAAGGTAGCCTGACATCTTACCTTGAGTGGGTTTTGGCAACCTTATATAATAAACTGCTGGAGAGGGTGGCAGACCATGAAGAATTGAGTGCTCTAAATCACCCTTCCTTCTCTTTTACTTCATGTTCTTATTATGCAGAAGTGGGTCATGAACATGAAGAAAACTTTATTCAATTCAAGTGTAGCAGCAGATTGGCTAGAAAAGTTTTTCCCTGGCTTAGAGAAGACAGAAAGTAACAAGGTCATGAAAAAGCATGGATCACAGAGAGCACATAAGGCTCAAAAAATAGCCCAATTGGTAACCAGGAGTCCTTCTGCCTCTGAGAAGTTTGGCCTTCAACAGAATCAGGGAACTGGGACACTGGCCACACCAGACTAGAGAACATGGGCTGGAGGGGAAAAGTAACTACCTGTCAGGTACAACACACGAGAGCCCCAGTCCTGAACTCTAAGGATGTCAATCATCCTAAGGACACAGAGTTGAGGACAATTCAATGGTAATGAGATGTTCCTTGACTATTAAGAATGAAAAATAAATAGCTATTGGAAGTTTTCCACAAGTCAGGGTGGCTGGGATACATGTTGTCAACCACTTAGCTGCCACAAAGACTTCCAAGTAGGTTACCATGGAGACAACCTGGGAATCAAAAGCACAGTTTAAATTATTAAAACCTACTAATGCAAGCAGGAGAAACACTGATCATTTGAATAGTTAACCACCAAGACTCACAATACCAATCTCAGGACAAGATATTTATCTTGGGACAAGGGAAATTAACATCTTTTCCTGGGTAATTTGTGAGCTGAGGTGCCATGTTGATATCACTGTTTCAGTTCCAGAACTTTTATTGGACATTTGCTTCTGTAGCTTCATCCTGCCAATATAACAATGTGTGGTTTATAATCTATATTAGACTAGTACTTAACAAATACATTAACTACCTCCCTAAAATAATGTTTTACTCTGGCTCAGTGTCAGGAGATGGCATGAGAATAATTTGTTGGCAGGAAAATCTACCATTTAACTACTATTTAGTACAGTTGGTGTCTCATTCATTATACATGGTTATGACCACAGGATAGAAAGTTTTTGCAAAGCAGGCCGCCCAGTTCAAAACCTATTCCCAGGAATTTAGAGAGCCCCACATGGGTCCTAAGTGGACACTACCACTAGAATGAGTTTAAAAGGAGTCCACACAGCCAAAACAACTTTGTTTAGGCAAAGCAGGAAACTTCCTATAGGGTGTAACGTGGTACCTTCCAAGTCCCAACCAACTAAAAGTAAGTCTTTCACTGATCTTTATCAACCGTGCATTTCCTAAACCAGGCTAAAATCATCACCAGGAGCCTTTTTTTTTTCTTTTTTTTTGCTTTAGACAAAAATAGAGCTAGTGTCTCTGAAAGAATGGGTGAATGGAATCCAAACCCAAACGAGCCACTTTGGTTGTTGACAGAAAAGACACAGGATTACCAAACTGGTATCTTGGGCCAAAGCAAATCCTTATAAGACTCAGCTAGCAATAATGGGAATGAAGCGGTTCCAAAGGAAGGAGAGGCAAGACAAGTGGCCTGAAGATTAAGGAATCCTCATTTCCCAGGCCTCCTCTCTTAGAAAGACAATGAGAGTTCACAAACCATGCAAATTCACTAGGGTTACTGGGTCCAAAGGGAAGCCATCCCACTAGCATAGCACCCAGTTCCTCTTCTTGACTGCCCCTTCCTCCTCTTCTTCTCGCTTTTCCCAGATCCTCAATCTACTTCTAATTCCTGGTCAACAACTCCAATATATAAGAACTTTGGGGGGTAAAAATTAATAACAATGTGTGACAGATACCATTGCCCTGTGTACATGCATGAATGCACAGATGGTGTGACTCTACTTTGTGTACAACCAGTGAAACGATAGCTGTACTCCATTTGTGTTCAATGAATCAATAAGTAAATAAAATAAATAAAAAAAAAAAAAAAGAAAAGAAAAAATCATGAGCAGTAGAAATTTCCAGTACCCATTCTTTCTTTTTTCCTTCCATAGGAGAACCCCAATTTTGTTTTGAGAGAAAATAGGCCCAATTAAAATACTCATCTCTCCAGCCTCTGCTACAACTTGGAATGGCTAGAACTGAGTGAGATGTGATGTCAGCTCTCAATCAGAGGAGGTAGATAGGGAAGCTCTTGTTTTCCTCATTAAAAAAAAAAAAAAAGATAAGAATTAGTAGGCACAAACCTTCCACTCCTGCCCTTCCTCATCCTCCTCTTCCTGAAGAGCAGGACAATTTTAGTCAGCTTTTTCACTCCTATGACTAAAGAACTGATAAGAACAATTAGAGGAGGAAAAGTTTATTTGGGGGCTCACAGTTTCAGAGGTCTCAGTCCATTGACAGCTGGCTCCATTCCTCAGGGTTGGAAGTGAGGTTGAACATCATGGAGGAAGACCGTGGTGGAGGGAAGTGACTCACATTATGATCAGAGAGCAGAGAGAGAGATTCCACTTGCCAGATACAAAATATATATCCTAAAGACACAGTCCCAGCGACCCACGTCCTCTAACCACATCCTACCAGCCTATAGTTACCACTCAGCTAGACCCTTTCAGGGAAATAATTCACTGATTAGGTTAAGGATCTCATAAGCCAATTCTTTCCCCTCTAAACCTTCTTGCACTGCCTTACACATGAGCTTTGGGGGAACACATATCTAAACCATAATGAGGTTCAAAGCTGCATATGGGCAAAAGGTTCAAGTCATGTATCAGACTGCTATTTTCTTACATTTAAGAGTAGAAAACCTACAACCAGTGAAACAATAGCTGTACTCCATTTGTTTTCAATGAATCAATAAGTAAATAAAAAAAAAAAAAAAAAGAGTAGAAAACCATGCGATAGAGGTGGTAGTAGAAGGCTAGAGAAGGAGCCCTGACCCTGAAGTTTCCTTGGAGGACCCAGCTTGGACTTCCATCCTTAGACTAATTGTTATATGAGAATAATAAAGTTCTCTTTGGAAAAGACATTAGTTTGTTTTATGATACTAAAGATGATCTTGTCTAATATACCATGGCTGTTTTTTAATAGTGTGAGACTTTCAAGGCAAGGAGACAAATAATGGAATATGAAGGGATGAGGTGAAACTAAAAGCTCAACAGAGATGGGGGAAAGTAAAAGTCAGGGTTCCACCAGAGAAACAGAGCCATAGGAGATATACAAGAAGAAATTTATTGTGTGAAATTAGCTTAGAGTTATGAGAGCGGACTAGACATATACAAAATGCATAGGAAATCCATAAGGAAGGGCAGACTGAACACTCTCAGGCAGGCGCTGATTTTGCATCCACAGCAAAGCATGCATGGATGCCATAACACACAGCAAAGCTACCTTCCAGAGTAGTGCTCAGAAAATCTAAAAAGTACTGGAAGTGGCAGTAGTGGATAAAGGTGCAGTTTGGCACCTTTGTCAGGCCCTTATGGGTGAATTGCTGAGAAGATCCTTAGGATTCTGGAGCAAAGTTATGCCATCCTCTGAATATAATTACTCATTTTGAGAAAAATCGTTTGATTTGCTACTGGGACTTAGTAGAGACTAAATGCTTGTCCATGGGATACCAAGTCCCCATGAGAACTGCACTGTGCATCATAAGCTGTGTATTGTCTAACCTACCGGCTCTAGATTTGCACATGCACAGCAGCACTCCACCATCATATGGAAATGATGTACATGAGATCGGGCTGAATCAGGTCCTCAAATATGAGTGAGGTACACAAGGAAATGGTACAAATTCCCACAGTACTACTATATTACCTCTCCCCACCTCACTCTCCATTGAACACCTATGGCCTCTTGGAGAGTTTCCCTATGACCATTTCACTGAGGAACAAAATCAGTCTTGAATAACGAAGAAGTTCTGCCCAATATGCAGGCACCACCCAAAATGGAGAGAAGCTATATAGTAGCCCCACTCCAAAAGACCCCAAAGGTGAAAGGAGACCTTTACAGGGGGTAGAACTTCAAGCCATGTATCAGATTGCTCATTTTTTCAGGAAATAGAGATGCCCACAGGTAGTGTGTGTGTGTGTGTGTGTGTGTATACACACATACACTACTTCATGAGCCAGTAGTTTGATCAGATGGTCAGGGACTTGGAAGAAATACACATAGAAAATCAGTAACTACAACATCTATAAAAGAGGGATGTGGAGAGATATTTTCAAATGGACAGAGTGTAGAGATATTTATAACCCATGCAAATGCTCATTAAAGAGTGGTCTTGGGGAAAGATTTTAATGATCAGATGGGCTGGAAAGTCAGTCTGTGAATATTAGTCATATGCCGTTCTCATTCACCTTTGTCAACACACCAGAGGTTCATTAACAAAGTGGCCATGGCAACAGGGTTGGACGTTATGCATGGGCTCAGCACCATGGACTTCCACTTACCATGACCAACCTGGCTACAGTCACTACTGAGTCCTGATCTTCCAGAAGTCAGCAACTATGTGAACTAACTTGGAAGAGATGCTCCCACAGTAGAGCTGAGATGTCTACAACCCCAGGCAACAGCTTCTCTGCAACCCCAGGACAAACCCTGGGTTACAAACACATAGCTAAGCCACATCTGACCCACAAAAGCTCTGATATAATAAATACTTATTTGAAAGTGAAATCTTGGACTAATTTGTTACACCACAATAGAAAAGACACACCTAAGAATGAATAAAACCTGGTTGGGGAGTCCCAGACAACCTACAAGGGATAGCGATGGGGAGTGTCAAGAGGAAGTACAACTTTCCTTATTTTAGTTTTGGACACTGGTGCTTATGTTTTTATTCTTATGTGACAAGCAGAATCATGCTTTATTTTTACAGTTGAGAAGCTGATTTCCAAAAATTACACATTAATTTTTTGTCTGTTTCTCAAGTAAACTATATCTTGACATTAGCAGTTTAGGGAAAGGGACAGTTCCTCTCTATGTCCTGTGCCTTTCACCCAAGAGCAATGATGATGATAGGAACTTACAAAAATAAAAGAGAGAGAGCCACAGGGACAGCTGACCAGAGCCACTGGATAGCTGTGGGAGGTCTCTGACCAGTAACAGCCATGAAAAAAAGCATGATGGATATTAAAGTTGAGAAATTATAAAATTTTGACAAAATGGGGGTGAACAGGAACATCTCCGCTTCTATTTTTTGTTCACCTGATTGATTTACCCTTCCTGTAGAACGGAGCTCAGCTGCCTCCAGGTGGCCAGTGACTTTGACATGAAATCAAATCAACTTGCACAGCTCTTCCTATAAAAACTATTACCTATTCATAATAAAAACTATTATGTTTTTATTTATCTGTACGTCCTCCATTACCGGGAGCTCAAATAGGAACCACCATCCTTTCCAATAGATTTATTCCCACATCTAGATCTGTCATTTTAATTGTATTTTGTTGTTATCATCATAGTTCAGAAAAAGATAAATTCTGCACCCTTGAAGCATAATTTTCCTCTCTGATTTCCTACACTGAAAACAGGCCACTGGGGAAATCATCACTGTGGACAGGTCGCTATTATCAGAAAGCCATTCTCCTTCTTCTCCCATCTGGTAAGATATGGATCTTGTACCACATTAGCTCCAGAACAGGAATCCTTATCTCAAGTCTTTAAGATTTAATTTATTTTATTTTCCATCTTAAGTCTGTAGTTATTCACTGTAAATCACTTGCAAATACCCATTGGTGACTTTATTCATTTCCAGATGTCAAGAGAGCACTCTAATTTTTAACCTCAATATTCACCCACAGAAACTTACCATAATTTTACAATGATGTACATTCTTCACTGTGGCAGCTGTCATACCTGCAAAGGATATATTGAATCACCCAGTGGCATGACTTTCAGATATAGTGGCAGCAAGTTGCTAGTGAGTCAAAATCAACTTGCCAGGAAATGAGACAATCTTCTTTGCCCATTTCCCTAATTAGTATTTTCCATATTTAATGGAAATTCTGACCTCACCTGTCTTCCTTTAAGCAAGTGATTAAAGACCCAAAAGAAAAAAATACCACAAACTGATCTTTCCCTAAACCCTCCAATTTTCTAAACTTTCCAAACTCTACTCAGAGTCATCTGACCTTGTTCTATCCAAGACTGGCCAGTGGAGGCCCTTTAGCTATGCCACCAGCTGAGGAAGCCACTGCTTTAATAGTTAGGATAGGAAACTAAGCTAATAACATTGCTTCAGAGGTTGAGGTGATGTCTGAGATGCAATCAGAGGTGCTCACAAAATGTGATTTCTTATCCTTATATTTAACATATGCAGATAAATGCCTGGTGTATTCATCTCCTGGGGCTGCAGTGACAAATGACCTCAAACTTGGTGGCTTGAAACAACAAAAACTTATTCTTTCACAATTCTGGAAGCTGGAAGTCTGAAATCATTGTCAACAGTGCTGTGCTCTTTTAGGAGGCTCTGCAGGAGAATCCTTTCTTGCCTCTTCCAGCTTTTGGTGACTCCAGGCTTCCTTGACTTGCAGCTGCATCAGTCCAATGCCTTACTCCCTGGTCACAAACATTGCCTCCTCCTCTTCCTGTCCATTTCAAGGTTTCCTTTTTAATTTATTTTTATTTGTTCTTTTTAGGTATACATGATAATATATTTTGACATATTATACATACATGGACTATAACATTCCAGTTAGGATCCCACTCTTGTGGATGTACACGATGTGGAGTTTCACTAGTGTATTATATATGAACGTAGGAAAGTTATGTCTGATTCATTCTACTTTCTTTCCTATTCCTACCCCTCTCTTCCTTTCGTTTCCCTTTGTCTAATCCAGTGAACTTCTGTCCTTCCCTCCCCCTTACTTTTTGTGAGTTGGCATCCACATATCAGAAAGAACATTCAGCCTTTGGTTTGGGAGAACTGGCTCATTTTCACTTAGCATGATAGTCTCCAGTTCCATCCATTTACTGGCAAATGCCACAATTTCATTCTTTTTCATGGCTGAGTAATGTTCCATTGTGCATATATACCATGGTTGCTTTATCCATTCATCTGTTGAAGGGCATGGAGGGTGGTTCCATAGCTTAGTTACTGTGAATTGAGCTGCTATGAACATTGATGTGGCTGCTTCACTATAGTATGCTGACTTTAAGTCCTTTGGGTATCTGCCAAGGAGTGGGATTACTGGGTCAAATGGTGTTTCAATTCCAAGTTGTCTGGATGAGGAACAAGGAATCTCTACACTGCTTTCCAGAGTGGTTGCGTGAATTCGCATCTGCCTTCCTCTTATAAAGACACTTGTCATTAGATTTAGGATGCACCTGGGAAATTCAGGATAAGTACCTCATCTCAAGATCCTTAACTTAATTAGATCTGCAAAGACCTTTTTTCCGAATAAATCACATTTACAGTTCCCAGGAATCTGATATGAAGGGGGAATTTTTCAGTTGACCACACATGGGTGTATGTGAAAGTGCAGACAAATGGCAGAAAGGAAACCCATTTCTGGTGCTGACTGAGAATGGCATATGGGGTCAGCAAAGCACAATCACAGCAAATTTAGTGTGTGTTGATGCCTCTGTGCTCATTATGTGTCCACAAAACTGGAGAAAAAAATTGATCCCATTTTCAAAATTCTAAAAAACAGATAATTCTAGAAACTTACTAATGTGAAAGAGAGAACAGAAAGAGCAAAAAGAGCATGTAAGCATATGAGCTAGGAAGAAGTGGGTCTGAATCCTGCATACACTGAACTCCAGTCCTATGACTGTGGAACAGTTACTTTAAGTTCTTCAGTTTTTTCACTAGTAAATAAAGATAATAAGTCTTGTAGTAATAACAACCATTTGAAGAGACGCATGGAGAGGCACACTGACCTGGAGAGGCAGGGTCAGCGGTCTGGGAGAGCAAAGTGATTCAACAAACATGCAGCATCCATTGGCTAGCACCCTTGGGTATAGCATGCTTTCTACTTTAGTGCATCCTCACAATCATGCTAAGACTTGGCTATGTTAACCACAATTTGTAGATGAGGAAAGGAGGATCAGAGGAGGTAGGCAACCTGACCAAAATCTCATAGTTATTAGCTATTAGTAAAACCTGAATCCAAACCTAGGTCTTTCTGAAAGCAAATTGCATTGAAATTAGAAAAGTAAGTGACAAAGTTGATAGATTCAAGTTCAGTATCTAAAAATTCAGGTATTTATTCAAGTGTTGCCTTGACATGTTGACGGTGTTCGAGAGGTGCTGAAATATGCAATGGGAGAAGACAAAATGAATCTTGTCCACAAGAACCATCATCCTACTCTGGCTATTGAGAATTGGCTAACATCAATTATCTGGAGGCTTGGCCATAGGCAAGAGAGTCCAGCCCAGCACTGAGTTAAGAAATGTTTGGCTATCTCCTACCTCAAATCTGAGTATCTAGGAGATCATCCCAAGTACAATAAAAGATTAAGGCCACAGCTGATCCACATTATTGCCATCCCACAGGGTAGGTAAGGCTTCCTGCCTTCACCACAACTAATTGTGGCCTCTCTACTAACTCCACCTTCCCCCAACCACCTACCACCAGTCAAAAGAGAGGAGACAGCAACCAGTGTGCTAGGCAACCTAACCTAATTTGCCTCGACCTTGCCAATCCCTTTGGGAGTAGTAAATAGCTACTGATCTTTCTCACTAGGAGGCCAGACTGAGATAGTATTTGAGACAGGTAATTTGGCCCTTTTAGATTTCAAGTTGGGTCCGTGGATAGTGACACCAGCCTGAATTTACTGAGATTTTCCCACATTTGTTCTGACTTTGCTGTAAGGGAGTATGACTCCCTATACCCACTGAACCAGTCCTCTCCCAGCATGCTGGCCAGCAGAACCAGATGGAGGTTTATACCAGGTGTGCAACATGAAGAGGGAGATGTATAACAAATGAACGAACAGAACAATGAGGTGTATAACCAATGCATTAAATGAACAAGGAGGTAAATAACAAATGAAAGGAACAGGGGAATATATGAAATGAATGGACAGGGCTCTGTATAACCAGCAAACCAAATGAACAAGGAGAACAAATTAAGTGAACAGAGAGCTGCATAAAAAGTGGATGAAGCGTACGTGGCAGGAAAGTATTTGGAGGTCTCAGTGAGGGTAGATAGGCTTAGGCAGGTACAAGTCCCAATACAATAACAGAGTAGCTGAATTTAAGTTTCCTTAAATGTTTCCTCCCATATTAGGGAGCCAACATCCATCATGTATTGAAGAAATTATTTTGTCAAATGAGTTTCTCAGGTCAGCTTAAATAAAGGAAGGGTCAGCACTCAAAAGAACAAAGTATTGCTGTGATTAAAAGATAAGCCTTTTCTTCAGGAGAGAAGGATAAGTTAATGTATTCTATGGATAAGCTGCTTGACCATATTGATTTTACACAGGACAGGGGAATTCTTACTACAGTAGAGAAAATAACCCAAAGATTCTCAGAATCAATCATGGCAATTTTCAATAGGGTGCTATTCCAGGAAATGCTCTCGTCTAATAAAGGTTTTTTTTCAAATGCAGACTCAATTGCCTAATATTTATACCTACCCAATACACTGTGCCTCCTGTGAGTCTGACTCGGGGGCAATTTTCTCGAGTTGTATAAGCTGTATTATTAACAGAGTCAAATCCAAAGAGGAAGCAAAACAGGTGCAGGGTACATCTCCCCTGTCACATTTCACAGACCATCAGTATAAATCATGGAGGTGCCTACATGTAATTACAAACCAGTATTTATAGCTAACTTCAGAGCATTCCAAGACTGATCCAGCTATGGATTAGACTATCCTGTCCAATTATTTTGCCTATTTCTTTTCATTTCAGTGCTTCATCCCCAAGTTTTAGATTGGCAAGAATTAAAAATAAAACTCAAACTAGTCTATTAAGAATTTAGAGTCAGCCCAGTATGGTGTGCATACCTGTAATCCTGGTACCCAGCAGGCTGAGGAAAACAAGTTCAAGGCCAGTCTGAATAACTTAGATCCTATCTTCTAATAAAAATTAAAAGGATAGGAAGAACACCCCTGGGATCAATTCTCAGTACCCTCCAAAAATAATAAGATGAAATACAAAAAGAACTTAAGAGTCTTAGAGAAGATGGCTTGTGAGTATTAAAGCAATTAACTGAAATTTTTGGATTTTGTGCGAATTTCAACCATCTGTTTACCCTAGGCCAGGTTATATCACAAAAATCTGCATTCATTTGCATAGTCACACCTTCCAGAACCTTCTTATAGTAAGTGCTTGATCACAGACTCTTCTCAACTTTTAAGGTGCAGCCATGGTGGAATTGCATGATATTGGTTTACGAAAAGCCATAATTACACTAGTCCTGCACCAAAGCTAAGAGGGGTAGAGTGAAATCACACCTCGTAATTCCCATGATTGACAGACAATGTGAAAACCATAGCCAAGATCTGCATCCTGCCCCAATCTACTAAAGTGCCCCAAAGACTTCATGAAGGGACTTTCCCAGGGAACACATCTGGAAAATTTCACTCCAAGTGGCTCAACCTCACCTGACTGCCCTGGGAAGGATGGCCCATTTGTTCAATATCAACATAAAAGACTTCATCTTTCCCACTTCCTTCTGTGGTATTTTTCAGGCATGTGGAGCTGAGCTTGAGGTTTGAAGTATGATTTGATCACAATATTTTCCTGGATTTTCACACTGGTCCTCAGGCACTGCTTCACTCTTGTTACCCCAGGCTCTCTGAGTCTGCAATATGGTGATTTGGACCTGACTCACTTGATCCATAGAGAGGATAGAAATAATGATCATCAAAATGACCTTTTTCTTAGCATTTACCAAGAATTTGCCATTTACAAGGCACTAAGTCAAGTTCGTCGTGGTTTATCATATGAGCTGATCACAATAAAATGCAACTAGGAAGCAGCTCTCTTTTTTCCCCACTCCTGGCCCAGTAGGTCAAAGCTTCCTGTTCACCAACTCCCTCGCCCATCCCAGAAACATCTCAGCAGCTCTCGCCACCTTCATGCACTTAAGATTCACTCTCAAGTATTATAAGTCAAGTAGAGTCATATGGAAACATCAGGATTACTCTCTAGCCAGCCTCTTTCAATCTCCCCCACTTTCTGTCCTCAGAAATCAACCTCCAGTTTCTAATGGAGTCTCCCTTCTTTGCAGGGTGCTTTGGGGCAGGGTCTCCTGTGACCTTTCACTGGGTGGGCACAGTCCTCAGGAGCTCATGCATCACTACAGACTGACCTGGCTACAGCCCTCCCTCCAAGCCTGGCACTCTTCCACTTTCAGAACTCTCCACGAGGACACAAAGGTCAGGGTTAATGTTCACTCCTGGGGACACGTAAGTATTCCAAGCACCACTCTCTCCATGCTCCATCCTAATGACAGGGACTAAGAAACCAGTTACCCCCTTCAGTAGCACTGCCATCTCTAGGGGGGGCCTCTTGAGAGGCTTGGCTTGCTGGGGATAAGAAAGACCTATTGGGAACACCATGGAAAAAAGTAGAGTTTTCTCCTCATATGGATTCCTTCTAATATCACTATTTCATATTTCTTTTCTTTTTTATAAATTGAAATTTGGTGGCCAGGGATCTATTTACTAGATCAGATTTGTCATCGGAATTGCCAAGACTGGCTTAGATGTAATGATTACCTGCTTTGGGAATGTGAGGCTACATATCCCCTATTTATTCTAGGGCTGGGGACTTGGACCACATTTTGAGACTGACGTTTTATGATGTATTAGATACACATGCAAAGCCCAGGCGTCCTTCTCCTTTCTTGTTCAGAGTCCTGCATTCTAACAAAAAGGGACTCACATGAGGCTTTTTACAGCTGTAAGTGGCTGCTGAGGATCATTCTCAGCATCATGGACTGTTTTCCTTCCTGCCCGGTGCCCACATGAGCAACACGTCGCAGAAGTAATGGCCACATGAGGACATCCTGACTGTGAGCTCAACAGGACGAGATGTGAGTCTTCCACCTCCCCAGACTGTTGTTAAGAGGTTGGGTCTGTGTAAATCTCTTCACTAAAGAGTTGGACAAGTTTTAAATGAAAGGGAGAGGTTAGGTTTTCATTAGCTGTTTCCAGAGACCAGCAGGAAACTCTCCAAATAAATCAATCATTCACAAGAGGATCGTCCACGAATACTCCCCAGATTCTGACCAGGTTGCTCTGCCCTGAGGCTCCTGCTTGCTTCTCCCCCAGTCACCTTTTTTTATTATTTTATTTATTCTAATTAGTTTCATATGACAGTAGGATGCATTTATACATTTAAATAGAGTGTAATCTCTCATTTTTGATTATACAAATTGCAGGATCACATCAGTCTTGCAGTCATGTGTACATGAGGTAATAATGTCTGTTTCACTTCACTATCATTCCTTCCCCCTGCCCCTTCCCCTCCCTTTTGCAAGTTCCATCCATGAATTCCATCTGCTTCTGAGTAAAACCACCCCTCTCCATAGGGAGGAGTTTTCTCCCTTGGATTTTAGTATGTTTTATTATAAAATATTTCAAACAATGAGAAAACTATGAAGAAAAATATACTAAATATTAATATACTCCCCCTAAACACTCTACTCTATTTGCTTGATATTCTTATTTCAAAGATGCAACAATGTTTTACAAATATCATCAAATACCCACAATCTCACCACTCCACCACTATACCCTTTTTAAATCCCACCTCCCTGCTGCATCCCCCAACTAGAGGAAACTGCTCCACATGATTCTATGTTTTCCCTCACACTTCCTTGTATCTGAATTATCAGGACAAAGCCACATCAGTGTTTACAGCAGTTCAATTCAGAATAACTAAGCTATGGAACCAACCTAGGTACCCCTCAACAGATGAGTGGACAAAGAAAATGTGGAATATATACATAATGGAATATTACTCAGCCAGCCATACAGAAGAATGAAATTATGGCATTTGCCAGTAAATGGATGGAACTAGAGATGATCATACTAAGTGAAATAAGCCAATCCTAAAAATACCAAAGGCCAAATGTTTTCTCTAATATGCAGATGCTAACATACAATAAGTGGGGGGGAGGGAAGAAAAGAAGTTCATTGGATTAGACAAAGGGGAATGAAGAGAAAGGAGAAGGGATGGGAATAGGAAAGACAGTAGAATCAGACATAACTTTCCTATGATCATATATGAATAAATAACCAGTATAACTCCACATCATGTACAACCACAAAAATGGGAAATTATATCATGTATGTATATGTCAAAATATGCTCTATTATCATGTGTATCTAAAAGAACAAATAAAAGCTTTTTAAAATCTGAATTTGGGCTATAGTGACTTGAGTTTGATTTCCCACAATACCATCAGGATTCCAAACTCCTCAAAGCATCCTACTGCAGAGGGAGGGGCGGAATCAGGTTCTTCATATGCCATTGTACAAGAGACACATGGCAAATCCCAGGCTGGCTTTCCCTTATGAGGGTCCATTCATTAATTCATTTATTTACCAATTAGTCTTTGTGCCAAGTACTGACCTAAGCTCTGGGAACACTATCATGAGCCCCTTCCCTGGAGGAGCTTGCAATCCAGTGACAGAGAGGGATAAAAAATACATGAGCAAAGAAATCAAAACACATTAGATAATGGCTAGGTGCTCAGCAAACAAAAGGGAATAAAAGCAGAATTGTAGGATAGAGAATGATGAGAAGGAATAGGGGTGCTCTAGGCAGGAGGAGTGGTCAGGTCACCCCTCTGAGAGGTGACAATAGACATTAAGATTTAATGAGAGGAACCAGCCTGGGGAAGATCCAGGAGACAAATGTTCCAGGCAGACGGAACCACAAATATCAAGGCACAGAGCTGGGGTGAGCCATGAAATGGACGGAAACCTCCACGTGCCTGGAGACCAGCAGGCAAGAGAAAGAGGCAGGGCCAGAGCCTGTGAGGCTTGAAGGTGTGAGCTGCAGGCGCATGTGTGAGGTCTGACACCTGCAACTGTGTGGGCGGGGTCAGGAGTGGAGAGGTGAGCAGTACTGTCTGAACCTGGCTCACAGTGGATATCTGTCCTTCCTGCCTCCTAATAGCAACATACCCTCTCTGACCCTTGGACCCAGGAAGACACTGAGGCACAGGGCAGTGTTCAGCTCTTTTCCTGCTTGGCTGGGATCTTATAGGTTTAAGAACTGGAATTGCATTCACCTAATGGTACACCCCACTCATTTTCACAGGAGGCTCATTGAAATGGCCCATTCTGGAAAGAGTCTATGAAATTCACTCCATACATCATGGCTGAAGTAGGATAAATAAGATCACAGATTCCATCATATCCATCTGGTCAGGTATTCTGATGAAATGAATTGCTTTAAAAAAAATCTTTTGTTTTCAGTGTTTTTTGGCACAAGAGATTATGAATCCTTATTCTCGGGTGACCACAGTATATTTATCTGTTAAAAAAAAATTTTGTCCTGACTTGGACATAGATTCTCAAAGAAGAACAAAAACTACCAAAAGCTATTACTAATACTTACTGTGTGTGATCTGTCCTGAGTATGTCTAAATTCTTACACTCCTAAGAAGCAGGTAGGTATTTTTAGTATTACATTTTTACCAGGGGAATGAGGCACAAAGAGTTTAAGTAAACTGCAGAGCCAAGATTTGAACTTAGGGGGTCACTATCAGAGACTGGAGTGCTTCCACCACTGTTGTGTGGTCTCATTGTAAAATGGGAAAAAATAAAAACAAGAAGCCCTAGGTTTAGAAGCTGCATGCTGCAAAGCATTCAAAGAAGGACACTGGCCACCCCAGGAGAGGTACCCTGCTCTGACTCACAAGGAGGGTGCAAAAGGGCACGAGCAAGAAAGTAAGGAGGTTAGCCAGAGGTCAGGCTCACACCTGTGACATCAGCAAGGGTGTGAATGTGTACATGTGTGCCACCCCAGAGAACTTCCCCAGTGAGAAAAAAAAGGGAGCTTGTGACATCAGAAGACGTGTGGAGAAAATAAGGGCAATTAAGAATATACCTACTACATATTTCAAGCTGGTTATATATTTTTTTAAATATTTGTTTTTAGATGATGATGGACCTTTATTTTATTCATTTATTTATATGTGGAGCTGAGAATCGAACCCAGTGCCTTACACATGCTAGGCAAGTGCTCTAGCCACAACCCCAGCCTGAGCTGGTTATATTTTACTCCTAAATGAAAAAACTGCATCCCCTCATGCAAGCCAAAACTCTTCTGGAGCCACATCCATAGTAAGGAGATGTTGCCTGGAAACACAGAAATTATCATTTGGTCATGGTCCAGCTTGCTCAACCTATTAAACAAATTACTTCAGGAGAAGCCTGTGTCCTCTGGTAGAGATGTTTCTGTTCGCACCTCTCCCTTTCAGGTTTCTTGTTCCAGGAATGTGGGAAGAATATGTGCATGTGTATGTCTGTAAAAAGGGTTCCTGCCCGTGGAAATAATCAGAAATCATACTTCTCCTGGAAACATAAGAAGAAATGCTTGCTGGGAATCTAGTCCTGAACCATGCATGTAAGCACAATTTATTGAACCTCGGCTAAACCCTTTACAGATTATGGTGAAGTCTCAGAATGCTGCCAGGTGAGTAATATTAACACCATTTTATGGAAAATAAACTGTCCTTTCACTGAAGGCCAGGTGCTGAGCTTGCCACTTTGCATGATTATCTTGCATTTCATGCAATGACACCAAAACCCTGAAGTGCAATTATTTCTGTGAGTCAGGAAAGCAGACAGAGGCTCAAAGGAGGAAGGAAACCATAGTGATGTGTGGGGCTTTGGAGGCAGGTGGCTGGCTGGCTTAACTCCACTGGCTAAATGGACATCCAAGTTACTGACACCTCTCTAAGCCTTCCTTTCCTCCTCTGTAAAATGGGTTTAGACAGTTCTGCACAGCAGAGCATCTTGAACTTCAGTGTATACACACATCACCTGGAGTCTTGTTCAAATACAGGTTCTGACTCAGGAAGTCTGGGAGGAACTGAGACTCTGCATTTCTAACAAGTACCCAGGTGATGCTCCTGTTGGCCTGTGGACCACATTTTAAAGAACAAAGAATCTCTGGATTTTAAGAGTTAAATGACATAATGCAGGCTGGAGATACAGCTCAGGTGGTAGAGTGCCTGCCTTGCAAGCACAAGGCCTTGGGTTAAATCTCCAGGAAAGAAGGAAGGAAGGAAGGAAGGGAGGGAGGGAGGGAGGAAAGAAAGAAAAGAAAGAAAGGAAGGAAGGAAGGAAGGAAGGAAGGAAGGAAGGAAGGAAGGAAGGAAGGAAGAAAACAACTGCCGGACGCAGTGGCGCATGCCTGTAATCCCAGCACTTGGGAGGCTGAGACAGGAGGATCGCGAGTTCAAAGCCAGCCTCAGAAAATTAGTGAGGCCCTAAGCAACTCAGTGAGTCTCTAAATAAAATACAAAATAGGGCTGGGGATGTGGCTCAGTGGTCGAGTGCCTCTGAGGTCAATCCCCAGTACCCCCCCCAAAAAGAAATGACATAATGCACATAAAGTTCTCAGCACAGTGCCCGGCACAGTGTACTAAGCATTCAGTAACTACTAATGGATCTTATTGTTAAAAGACTCCTTCATAATGTCCTGAATATTTCTCAGAAGAGCATGGTAATGGGCAAAGCAGTGTGGCATAAAGAGAAGAGCAGAGAGCTCTTTGGGCCCATCTTGAAACCTCTGTAAGATCTCTCCAAACAATAACAACTGTCTTATTTAAAAGATGGCATTGTTGTGGGAATTCAAAGTAAAAACCTGATAAAGTTCTTTAAAGTAAGCACAGGAGTGCTGTGTGTATAGGAAGTAAAGGTACTTCTGCTTAGGTACAAATATTCCCAGTCACTCTCCCTCACCAGCTTTCTCCCACTGAGGTGGGGACTGCTGGTGGCAAAGAGAAGTGAGACCCAGCCTTTGATATCTGGTGAGAGACAGAGGTTCAAGTCATGTTAAATGCTGCTTCTACACAGGTCAGAGGAGAGAAAGAATTGTAGGAGAGGACATTGCAAAGAAATCCAAGCCAGCTGACACTAAGCCCACACTCTTCACCCCTACCTTACACCACCTCCTGAATCCTGGGGTGACCAGGCATGCAAAAGGATGCCGGCCATGCTGAAGGCCATGAGCAGATAGCCTAGGTCTCAGTTCTCACTCTCACAGGAATAAGACCTTGAGAGTCAAGTTCCATTTGGGGCCAGGAAAAGCAACACAACAGGATTTGAACTTGATTTCCATGTAGGTCTAGGCTAGAGAGGAAAAAGGAGCCCTCTCAGCTCCTATTCTCCCCAGGACAGGAGCCCACATGCAAACTGAAGTCAACTCCCTAGGCAGCAATGACATGGGACTTCAGGTTGGCTCTGTGGTCTCCATGGCACCCTCAGGAATTAGCAGGATAGTGAGGTTGTTGAATTTTTCAAAGTTTATGGGATGGTTCCCAGTGTTATCATGGGAAGGTCTTTCTAGCACACATGGCAGGTAGCTCAGAAGGAAATGCAAGCTGTATTTACAAATAGTTAAATTTTATAAATCACAAATTCCCACCTACGAATGGACATCTGATGACATTTTACCACCTTAAGCATAGGAATCAGCATTAAAATTGAAAATGTGAAACTGAATTCAGATCTCAGGCTTTATTGCTAATTAATTACAACAAAAGCTAACAGCTAGCTGGGCATGGTGGCGCACGCCTGTAATCCAAGCAACTTGGGAGGCTGAGTCAGGAGGATCGCGAGTTCAAAGCCAGCCTCAGCAATTTAGCAAGGCCCTAAGCAACTCAGTGAGTCTCTAAATAAAATACAAAATAGGGCTGGGGATGTGGCTCAGTGGCCAAGTGTCCCTGAGCTCAATCCCCGGTTCCAAAAAAAAAAAAAAAAAACTAACAGCTACTAAAACCTACACTAGCCTGGTTATGTGCAAGGCTTTGGAGGCCAGCAGCCTTCAAGAGTCAGACTTTGTGAATTCAAATCCTAACCTAGTTGCTTCATAGCTCTTAGATACATTAACTTTTGTGAATCTTACCTTATCTGCAAAATATGAGGCTCATAACGGAATCTACCTCATAGACGAGTTAGGATTAATGAGCTCATATGTGTAAAGTGCTTCAAATGGTAACTAGATACAGTGAATATTTCAAACAGGCTTTTATTAGAAACTCTTAATAAATCAGTTGGCCTCTCTGGGGGCACTCCCTCATCAGTGACAGAAGAAGTATCTGCTAAAGATGAAAAGGAACAAGGTATGCAGGGGCATTCTGAAAAGTTAAAAAGAGCCAACTCCATTGTGAAATGATACAATATTTTTATTACAAAGATGATTTTTATTTTGTCACACTTCAGCTTCGGAAGGTGAAGGAGAGCTTTAATATGTGTTATCTCTGAAAGGAATCTTCTCCAATAATATCTCTAAATTTCTGACATCGCCTCCAGGATCTTGACCTGCCAACAACATAACCAGAAGTCACTGGGTGAAGGAATTAACACAAATCTGAAAGGAATATGAACTTGAAGTGAACCTACTGCTGGGAGCCGGAACCAATCTGTGACAAAGCACACCCCTCCCAGAGGTGTACCCTATATTCTCAATAAATTCTTTTTATCCTCTACATAATTTCAGATGCTCAACAGGTATCAAATATTGGCGTGAGGGCTGCCGAGCTGAGGCTCTAAGTACTCTTGAGCCTCTGATGTCACCAATTAACATAAAAAATGATCCTGAGTGGGCTGAGACTCCCATGTCTTTGATAGAGAAGTTCACATCATGAGCAGGGAGCTTATTCTTCCCCCAGTGCTGGTGAATTGACACCACGTCCTCCACAGCAGGAGCACCTGGAGTGACCACACAATACACAGCTACAAAACTACCAAGTAGTGGTATGTAGAGGTGATGGTGTGGGCTGAAGGCATACACCAGAGTTTGCACACCAATTCCACTGCCTGAAAGTTGTGTAAACTTGGGAAAGTGACATGCTTATTAGTGTCCCTGTCCTTCTATAAAATGAAGAAACAGATGTGGCCTGGAGCGGAGGGAGTCGCCAGCTCCAGCGGGGAGTTTAGGCCCTTCGGCACCATTTTACAGCTTCCCTGGCAGAGAGTGACCATCTTCAGCTGCCTGAATCCTCAGAGCTGAGCTCCGGTCTTCCAGCGGCACCACGGCGCTACAGCTCCTGGAGGGATCTGGCCTGGAGAGGAGGGTGTCCCCAGCTCCAGCGGAGAGTTTAGGCCCTTTGGCGCTATTTTACAGCTTGCCTGGCAGAGAGTGACCACCTGCCACCAACTGAGCCCCCGGTGAGGAGCTCAGGCCTGCCTGGGTTCTCAAGCCCAGTGTCTCCATCACTGAGCACAGTTCTGTGTCCCCACCCCAACTTGGTCTACTGCCCAGGTCCACACCCTGGCCCAGGGTCTAGCACCTTGCTGTATCTGATTGTCTATCAACACCAGGCTGCCTCTGCCCAGAAGCACTGATCATGCCCAAACTGGAGGTAGTGGGACAGCACCTTTCTTGGGTCACCACTTGATCAAGCACCTCTCAAACATCAGGTGAGTTACTAGAAATCTGCAGGGACACTTTAAGTCTTTACAGGGAAATTGCAGTCTCTTTGATTTGCACTACTAGAGGGAAAGATACACGAGCAACATGAGAAAACACAGGAAGAAAGTGTCCCAAACAAACCTAGATGATATATCAAGAGAACCCAAAGACAGCATGGTAGAAGGAACGACAGAAAGGGAGTTCAGAATGTTCATAATTAAAATGATCTGAGAAGAGAACTATGTGACAAGAGAGCAGATTCAGGCTATGAATAACCAGCTAATAGAGCAACTGCAGGAAGCAAAAAATCGTTTCAATAAAGAGATAGAAATTCTGAGAAAAAAACAAACAGAAATCCTTGAAGGAAACAAGGAAATGAAGGAAAAAAAAAAAGTTAAAAACTCAATAGAAAGCATGATTAACAGAATAGATCATTTGGAAGACAGAACCTCAGACAATGAAGACAAAATATTTAATCTTGAAAACAAAGTCGAACAAACAGAGAAGATGGTTAGGAATCATGAATGAAACCTCCAAGAAATATGGGACATCATGAAAAGACCAAATTTAAGAGTTACTGGGATTGAGGAAGGCACAGAGATACAAACCAAGGGTATGAATAATCTGTTCAATGAAATAATATCAGAAAATTTCCCAAATGTGATGAATGAGATGGAAATAAATTACAAGAGGCTTACAGGACGCCAAACACAAGGAATTACAACAGATCCACACCAAGGCACATTATAATGAAAATACCTAACATACAAAACAAAGATAGAATTTTAAAGGCTGCAAGAGAAAAGCAGCAGATTACCTACAGGGGGAAACCAATACGGATATCAGCAGATTTCTTAGCCCAGACCCTAAAAGCAAGAAGGGCATGGAACAACATATTTCAAGCTCTGAAAGAAAACAGATGCCAACCAAGAATCTTATACCCAGCAAAACTTACCTTCAGGTTTGATGATGAAATAAAATCCTTCCATGATAAACCAAACCTTAAAGAATTCACGAAGAGAAAGCCTGTCCTACAGAACATTCTCAACAAAATATTCAAAGACGAAGAAACGAAAAACAACAATCTCAGTCAATATGGGGAGGAATTACCCTAAAGAAAGAGTCAATCAAAGGAGAAACAAAGTTAAGCTAAAAACCCCAAGAAAGCTAAAACGGCAGGAAATACAAGTCATATCTCAATAATAGCCCTGAATGTAAATGGCCTAAACTCATCAATCAAAAGACATAGACTGGCAGATTGGATTAAAAAGAAAGACCCAACAATATGCTGCCTTCAAGAGACTCATCTCATAGAAAAACATGCCCACAGACTAAAGGTGAAAGGTTGGGAAAAAACATACCATGCACATGGACTGAGTAAAAAAGCTGGGGTTTCCATCCTCAATTCAGATAAAACAGACTTCAAGCCAGAGTTAGTCAGAAGGGATAAAGAAGGACATTTCATACTGCTTAAAGGAAGCATAAATCAGCAAGACATAACAATCATAAATATTTATGCACCAAACAATGGCGCTTCCATGTATGTCAATCAGATCCTTCTCAATTTCAGGAATCAAATAGACCAAAACACAATAATACTGGGGGACTTTTACACTCCTCTCTCACTGTTGGACAGATCCTCCAAGCAAAATTGAACAAAGAAACCATAGGACTCAATGACACAATCGCTAATTTAGACTTAACAGACATATATAGACTATTCCATCCATCAAAAAGCGAATACACTTTCTTCTCAGCAGTTCATGGCTCCTCCTCTAAAACAGACCATATGTTATGCCACAAAGCTACTCTTAGCAAATACAAAAACATAGAGATACTACCTTGTATACTATCAGATCATAATGGAATGAAATTAGATATCAATGACAAAGTTAAAAACAGAAACTACTCAAGACCTGGAGATTAAATAATATGCTATTGAATGATACATGGATAACAGAAGACATTAGGGGGGAAATTAAAAGATTCTTAGAGGTCAACGAGAACAAAGATACAACATATCAAAATTTCTGGGACACTATGAAAGCAGTGCTAAGAGGAAAATTCATTGCAGGGAGTGCATTTAATAAAAGAATGAAAAATCAACAAATCAATGACCTCACATTACAGCTCAAAGCCCTAGAAAAAGAGGAACAGATCATCACCAAAAGTAGTAGAAGACAGGAAATAATCAAAATCAGAGCTGAAATCAATGAAATTGAAACAAAAGAAACAATTCAAAAAATTGACGAAACAAAAGGTTGGTTCTTTGAAAAAATAAACAAAATTGATCAACCCGTAGCCACACTAACGAAGAGAAGGAGAGAGAAACTCCAAATTCCTAAAATTCGTGATGGAAATGGAAATATTACAACAGACACAATTGAAATACAAAACATAATAAGAAGTTACATTGAAAATTTATACTCCAACAAAATGGAAAACCTGGAAGACATCAACAGGTTCCTAGAGGCATATGAGCCACCCAAACTGAATCTGGAGGACATACACAACTTAAATAGATCAATTTCAAGCAATGAAATAGAGGAAGTCATCAAAAGCCTACCAACAAAGAAAAGTCCGGGACCAGATGGATTCACAGCCGAGTTCCACAAGACCTTCAAAGAAGAGTTCATTCCAATAATCCTCAAAGTATTTCATGAAATAGAGGAGGAGGGAACCCTTCCAAACTCATTCTATGAAGCTAATATCACCCTGATACCAAAACCAGAGAAGGACACATCAAGGAAAGAAAATTTCAGACCCATATCTCTAATGAACATAGATGCAAAAATTCTTAACAAAATTTTAGCGAATCGCATACAAAAGCATATTAAAAAGATAGTGCACCATGATCAAGGGGGTTTCATCCCGGGGATGCAAGGTTGGTTCAACATCTGGAAATCAATAAATGTAATTCACCACATCAACAGACTTAAAGTCAAGAACCACATGATTATTTCAATAGATGCAGAGAAAGCATTTGATAAAATACCGCACCCCTTCATGCTCAAAACACTAGAAAAAATAGGGATAGTGGGGACATTCCTTAACATTGTAAAGGCTATCTATGCTAAGCCCACAGCTAACATCATTCTAAATGGAGAAAAATTGAAAGCATTCCCCTTGAGAACTGCACAAGGCAGGGATGCCCTCTTTCACCACTACTATTCAACATTGTTCTTGAATCTAGCCAGAGCAATTAGACAGAGCAAAGAAATTAGAGGAATACGATTAGGAAAATAAGAGCTCAATCTATCCCTATTTGTTGATGACATGATTCTCTATTTAAAAGACCCTAAGAATTCCACCAGAAAACTTCTGGAACTCATAAATGAATTCAGTAAAGTAGCAGGATATAAAATTAATGCTCATAAATCTAATGTACTTTTATTCATAAGTGATTCATCCTCTGAGAGAGAAATTAGGAAAACTACCCCATTCACAACAACCTCAAATAAAATAAAATTATTGGGAATCAATCTAACAAAAGGAGTGAAAGACCTCTACAATGAGAATTACAGAACACTATAGAAAGAAGTTAAAGAGCATCTGAGAAGATGGAAAGATCTCCCATGTTCTTGGATAGGCAGAATTAATATTGTCAAAATGGCCATACTTCCAAAAATGCTATACAAATTCAATGCAATTCCAATTAAAATCCCAATGATGGACCTTATAGAAATAGAGCAAGCAATCATGAAATTCATATGGAGGAATAAGAGACCCAGAATTGCTAAAGCAATCCTTAGCAAGAAGAGCGAAGCAGGGGGTTTCACAATACCAGACCTCCAACTATACTACAGAGCAATAGTGACAAAAACAGCATGGTATTGGTACCAAAATAGGCAGGTAGATCAATGGTACAGAATAGAGGACACAGAGACAAACCCACATAAATACAGGTATCTCATACTTGACAAAGGAGCCAAAAACATGCAATGGAGAAAAGACAGCCTCTTCAACAAATGGTGCTGGGAAAACTGGAAATCCATATGCAGCAAAATGAAACTAAACCCTTATCTCTCACCCTGTACAAAACTCAACTCAAAATGGATCAAGGACCTAGAAATTAGACCAGAGACCCTGCACCTAATAGAAGAGAAAATAGGTCCAAATCTTCATCATGTTGGCCTAGGACCAGATTTCCTTAACATGTCTCCCAAAGCACAAGAAATAAAAGCAGGAATCAATGATTGGGATAGGGTCAAACTAAAAAGCTTCTTCTCAGCAAAGGAAACAATCAGCAATGTGAAGAGAGAGCCTTCAGAGTGGGAGAAAATCTTTGCCACACACACTTCAGACAGAGCACTAATCTCCAGAATCTACCAAGTACTCAAAAATCTTTACACCAAGAACACCAATAACCCAATCAATAAATGGGCCAAGGAAATGAACAGACACTTTACAGAGGAAGATCTACAAGCAATCAACAGATTTAGGAAAAAATGTTCAACATCCGTCATTATAAAAGAAATGCAAATCAAAACCACCTTAAGATTTCATCTTACCCCAATCAGAATGTCTTTTATTAAGAATTCAGGCAACAACAAGTGTTGTCGAGGATGTGGGGAAAAGGGTGCACTCATACATTGCTGGTGGGATTGCAAGTTGGTGCAGCCACTCTGGAGAGCAGTGTGGAGATTCCTTAGAAAACTTGGAAAGGATCCACCATTTAACCCAGCTATCCCACTCCTTGGCCTATACCCAAAGGACTTAAAATCAGATTACTACAGTGATGCAGCCACATCAATGTTCATAGCTGCTCAATTCACAATAGCTAGATTGTGGAACCAACCTAGATGCCCTTCAACAGATGAATGGATAAAGAAACTGTGGTATATATACACAATGGAATATTACTCAGCCATAAAGAAGAATAAAATTATGGTATCTGTAGGTAAATGGATGATGTTGGAGACTATTATACTAAGTGAGGTTAGCCAATCCCAAAAATCCAAAGGCCAAATGGTCTCTCTGATAAGTGAATGATGATGCATAATGTGGGGTGGAATGATGGCAAGAATGGAGAAAGGATAGAGAGCATAGAGGGAAGGGATGGGAGGGGTTGAGGTTGGGTGGTAAGAATAATAACAGAATGTGTGACAGACATCATTGCCCTGTGTACATGTTTGAATGCACAGATGGGGTGCCTCTACTTTGTGTACAAGCAGAAAAACAATTGCTGTACTCCATTTGTGTTCAATGAATCAAAAACTTAAATAAAAAGAAAAACGAAAAAAAATGAAGAAAAAATGGCACCTACTTATATTAGTTAACTACTACCATATTAACAATTTACCCCCAAAACATAGCAACATAAACCAAGTTTCTGTGGTCAGGAATCAGCAGAGGCTTAGCTGGGTGGTCCTCTGTCAAGGTCTCTCAGGAGGTACAGTCATCTGGGATGGAAAATGTGCTTCCAATCTGGCTCATGCAGTGTGTGCAAGCCTTAGTGCCCTAGGTTTGGGATGGAGTCCCCAATTCCTCTCCTATAGCTTAATCCTGGGAGACCATACCATCCTTTCTCCCCTCTGTTGCTGGTCACAGATGAACCACAATACAATGTTGGGGTGACTGAACAATGATATGCATACCAGGAGAAGGGGATCCCTGGAAGCTACCATGGAGAATGCCCCACACTACCTGGTAAGGTTTCAGAGGAATTATTAAGTTAATGCATATAAAGTTCTTACAACAGTATCCAGCACATCATAAGTACCCAGGAAAGTGTTAGCTATTTTCATTTTTGTGTTGTTATTGTTAGTATTGATAGCCATGAATTAGAAACACTAGCCAAAATTCACTCCAAGAACTGGCTTTATTAGCAGCTTGCCAACAGTCTATATGTATGATTTTCTCCACAAACTTGCCAGTTGGCTTCTTCCTTTGTTTTTCAAATAGATGTTTACCAAAGAGCAAATCCAGTACACAACTCTTAAAAAGAAGCACACTCCCCCATTACTACTACATTACTTGGGAAGTTTATATAGGTGCACATACCAGAATGTCAATGACAACCCTTTAGGCATTTTATTCTCTTAACACAATGAATAATGATGGTAGCAAGTTTGGTTCAGAGGCTTGACTCTGTCATCTGGTACTCAGGACTTTGTCTCTCCCCTCTGCCATTTGTGATGCATGAGTGATATGTCTTTTCATGACAGGAAGACATGGGTTTAATCACAACCCAATGCAAAAGCAGGAAAAAGCAGTAGGGACAAGGCAGTGAGAAAACATTCCTAATGTGTCTGTTTTGTCCAATTTTTTTTTTTTTTTTTTTGACCAAGGATGAAGTTTTTCCCAGAAGCTTCCCAGCTTACTTTCCCATGCATCTCATTAGCCAATAGTCAACCTCCAGCTGCAAAGGAAACTAGAAAAATACCCAATACTTTCCAGGTGGGTGATTCCAACAGAGCCATCATGGAAAACAGGGAGGGAGTGACTATTGCCAGCTCAGGCTGCCTTGACAAAATACCACTGACAGGTGACAAATACATTTATTTCTCACAGTTCTGCAAGCAGGGAAGCACAAGATCAATGTGTCAGCTGATTTCAACTCTTGGGAAAGGCTCTCTTCCTGGCTTCTCCCAAGGTGCTCACATAGTCTTTCCTTGGAGTAAGATTGCTCTCTCTTCTCTTCTTATTAAGTGCAGTAATCCCATCACAAGGGTCTTATCCTCAAAGGCTCATCTAAACCTAATTAACCTCCCAAAGACCCCACCTCCTAATACCATCACTTTGGGAGTTAAGGCTTCAACATATCAATCTAGGGGACATACTCAATCCTTAACAAGGAGATAACCAAGTGTCTTTCAATCCCTCACACAAGTTGTCTCATTTGAAACACTTTAGGATCATTCCCATACCTAGAACAGAAATATGCCGAAACTGGGAAAGCTGTTAGCCAAGGAATTCACCTGCAATTGATTAAGTCTGGTTAACCTGGCATCATTCAGAAATAGTGTCAAACATAACTTTGCAGATAATGGTTCCCCAGAAGTGCTCATGCCTTACTTGGTAATGTGTCTGAAAGCACTGTAACGTTTACTGAATGACAGAGTTGCCACTAAGGGCATCGATTATTGCACTATGCATCAACACCCTAGAGCCTCCAGAGATTCTGAAACTCTGTTTGCTCCGATGCTGACTGCCCCCATCTGATTCAACCGGCTGTGGGTAGTCTACACTATATCATAAAAGATCTGCAGCCCCTTGAGCAGGTACCTTCTCCCTGAGAGTCATCTTGGTTGTCTGCTGTCATTTCTTACCCTAAGGCTTCTAATGTTAGCACTTGCTGCTACTTTAATAATAACTTAGAGCAGTATTGAAGACCCAGGAGGAACCCCCAGCTTCTCCAAATGTGCATGGCAGTAAGGAGGGATGCCAAATAGAGGTAGATCAGAAGTGTCCAAAAATTTTCTCTCTGGAGGCCAAGGATTCCAAGTGACATAATTAGCCAGCCCTTTAGTGGTTCTGGAGAAGGCTGGATATGCTTCAGGCACTGGTTTATTATTCTAAAAGCTGAAATGGGGCTAACATAGGTCATACTCTGACTATTGCTACGATTTCAATGTATCCTCCAAAAGTATTGGAAACTTCGTCCCAAATAAGCAGTGCTGTGAGATGAGGCCTGTGGGGGTGATTCACTTATAAAGGCTCTGATCTCATGGATAGACTAATCCAAAATGGATTAGTGGATTAATGGCTCATTATGGGGGTCACTTTGCTATAAAAATGAACTCATTTTTATATGCTTGCCCTTTCTCACCACACAAGGCCCTCCACTATGTTATAATGCAACAAAAATGCTCTGATCAGATGCTCATCAGAGGCCAGCACTATGCTCAAGGACTTCCCAGCCTCCAGAACTGAGTTACATAAACCTCCACTCTTCATAAATGACCCAGTATGTGGTATTCAATTACAGCAACACAAAATGAACTAAGATAACCAGAAAAACAAATATTATGGTAGAGTAGGGAAGGACAGGTGGTTGAAGGCATGGGACCCTGAAATAGAGGGCAGGTCTATAGGGATCGACAATGTGGAGGCCTCTGGGTACTGGAGGAGGCAGGAGATGATCCCAGAATGGAGACCTGCCATGGTCTCCACTCTGCTGGAGAGGACTGGGAACTAGCCCTGGGACATAATCATTATATTATGGACTTCCCAGTCTCTATGTTTGGCACTGCTTTCAAAGTTCAAAATGACCTCAGATGTTCTCATTATTCAAAAGGGACAAAATATATAATGATGGAGCTTTCAGTAGCTTTTAAAATTACATCACATTTTGTAATTAACCAGCTGAGTCATCCTTTCTACCACCTTGGCTTTCACCTGTGGAAATTTAATTTGCCAATGCTGAAAACCAAATATTTTAAGCAAAATACAGTTAGATTTTCTGGCTTATCTGTGCCTTTATTTAATTCTTGGGGTGCATCAAAGAGCATCCTCCTTTGCAGATTGTTTAACTGATGGTCCCATCTTGGGAGACATGCAGGGTTAGGTTTTGCTACTTCCCTGTGTTCATGACTGCCCTGAGATGGAAGTCCTGTCAAAATTAAAACCCTCCCCTGCTTTACATGCCCTAATTATAGTAAGTGATGTAGGGCAGGCAGAAGTCAGTTAAGTCTGTGTGAATTCTCAATAGCAGGTAATAGCAGTCAGTGTCAGACTGGTGTTAATACCAGGACTCAGGGAAGGGCCTTGGCTGTTTGCAGGGTATTAGATTTACAATGCGAGCACCAGGCTGTTACTCCCTGCAAATCAGAGCAGAGCTGTGTGGGTTAGTACTTTTTCAGAAAGGGTTTACGCTAACCACGAGCTAGCACATAGTTAACCACATTAAACCTCTGCTACAAAAAAAAATGTCGTTCATAATCACATACAGCCAAACCTTGTTATTCATGGATTCTGTGTTTATAAATTTGCCCTCTGACAAAAATTTATTTGTAACTTCCAAAATCAATATTCATGGTGCTTTCATGGCTCTTAGTGGACATATAAAGAGCATCAAAATTTTTGAGTACCATGATGTGCACAAGTTGAACAAGGTAATATCCTGCCAAAATTGTTTCAGCTCTCATACTGTAAGCAAGGTCCTTTTTGAGGTCTATTTTATTGACACATTTTTGTGCTTTTTATTGTGATTTTGCTATTTAAAATGGTCCCCAAGCATGGTACTGAAAAGTCATGTGGTGTCCTAATCCCAAAAGACCATCTGCAAGGAGAAAAGACACAAGTTGGATGAGGTTCTTTCAGACATGAGTCACAGTGCCATTAGCCATGAGTGTCCTGAGTCAACATTATGTGTTAAATAAAATGTCTTGAAGCAGAGGCACATGTGAGTCATGGCTATATATTGATCAGTTGATGAAAAGGTTGAGAGCAGAGGCTCCCAGGCTAATCCTGCATGTCCCCTAAGAGTGATGGTCTGGTATTTACTAATTCAGTGTTTTGCAAAGACTTCATATATAAAGCATGACTACTACAAATCATATGAATCAACTGCATTATATGTAATAATGTACAATTGTTGTATGTTTCCCATTAAAAATACTGAAATGTCTGCCTCATTCCTGAGCTTTCCTATTAATGACTGCCTTCCTGGTCACAGACAGGTCTCTAACTTTCAAACATGTAGGACCTGTGAATGGCTATGGGAACAGCAGTGTGACTTTCTTCCAGCTCTAACACCTCCTAAGTAAATAAGCTCCTTTCTTTTCTGCTTATCTGGCAAAACTCACAAAGGTATTATAAAGAAGAAGTCCTTTGATCATACACAATGAAGACTGCAATGTATTAGTAACTGGAAGGAGATTAAGCTAAAGTTCTCAGTCTCTACATACATTTAAAGCACTCTGGCAAGACTTTAAAAAAGCACAAATAATTGCTGCCATAGTCACAGGAACTTCAAGGAATGATGAGTCCTATTTCCCATTCTTATTATGGCACATTGCCCAGTATCTTCTGGATATCAGAAGATGAAAAATTCAGCCAGGGACACAGAAGTAAAGGAGAGGGACAACTTACATTCTCCACTAAAATTAACCTAGAAATATCTTTACAGGTCATTACTCTGAGAAAAAAAGATTTATGATGTTTTATTAGCCACTTTAAAATTTATAGCATTAGTTCAAACCTTTATCATTGTGCTAGATTACTACAACATCCTGCCAAATCTTCTTCCTGTCTTGCCTCTTCCCTGCTCTCTAATACTTCACAACTCCATATTGATTTTTATCATCTAATTTCCCCACAATTTTTAGGATAAAGTCTGTTGTGGTTTGGATGTGGTTTATCCCCCAAAGATTCACATTCTAGAAGCTTGGTCCTAGGAGTGGCAGTGTTGAAGTGGTGGGGCATTTAAGAGGTGGGGACTGGTGGTCCTTAGGTCATTGGAGGCACTTCCCTCAGAAGGGATCAGGCATTCCATATGGAACTGTTGAGTTAGTTTTTAGAAGACAATGGCTATAATAGGATAAACATGGCCACTTTTAGCCTCTCAGGCTTCTGTATTTCCCTTTTGCATGTTTCCCAACACTGTAATGCTATCCTCTGTGAGGTCCTCACCAAAGCCCAGCTAATGCTTAATGTCATGCCCTTTAACCACTAGAACTATAAACTGAACAAACCTCTTTTCTTTATGAAGTTACCCTGACTCAGGTATTTCATTACAGTAGCAAGAAACAAACAAATACCAAGTCTGAAATCCATAACCTGGCATTCAAGTCCATATGAAATTTATCTTACCTGCCTCTACTTCCCAACACACAGTCCTTCCAGCAACTAGTTGGCCTGCCCCTGTTTCTAAATGTGACCCACTTCTGTTCAGCATGGTGATTGAGTAGTTAACCTTAGATTCTGGGGTTAGACTGACCTGAGTTCAAATCTTTAGCCAGCTGTTTGTCATATAATTTTGGGCAAATAGCCTCAGTAACCTCATTTTTAAATGGGGTTAATTATAAAAGTGATGCAGTGAATTGTTCTGATGACTAAATGTTATTATGCATAGAAATTACCTTGCAGTACTTGGCATGTTAAAAGCACTGAATAAATATTTATTTAAAAATCAACATTGTAGACTCACAGTTTCATGCATTTACCTCACAGCCTTGAAATATTTTCATATCTTTCTTCCCTGTCTTGACCAATGGACTAAGTCTCACATCTTAGGGACAAGGTTGAGGAAGAGGAGAAAGGAGAAGCAACAGGAAGAGAGTAACTTAAAAAAGTTTCCTTGAGAAAGTGGAAATAAAAAGTATAAAAAGAAATAGAATGGTTTAGAACAAGGGTTAGCAAAGTTTTTTTTTTTTATTTAAGGCCAGTAGCGAGTGTCTTAGGCTGTTCAGGCCATTCAGTTTCAATCAGTAGTACTCAATTCTTCTGTTGTATTCTGAAGCAGTCATTTAAAAAAGTAAGTAAACAGGCATACTTGTGTTCCAAAAAACTTTATCTATAAAAACAGCAACAACAAAGAGCCCAACTAAAAAATGGGCAAGGGAGGTTGGCAAGATGGCAGTGTAAAGGAAGGAGGCCCTTCCCACTTGCTCTACTGTTTAGAATTTTAATGACAGGAATATGGCTTCTTAATAAGGCTATCCCTCTGAGGAATCGAATAAGATGGTTTGGAGGAAACCACACTCTCAAAGCAGCTCCCCAAGAGAGAATCAAAACAGCAATTCAGCACTGGCAAATTGAGTCTACAAATCTGAGAAGAGTGGAGAACTCTTTCACTTGAAATAGGTGATTTGAGCTCTGCTTAGGAGCCTGGCAGATACTGGTGGGGTTGAGAACTCAGACCAATTTAATTCAGACCAAATGTGGTGAGCCCCGAGTCATCTCTTCCAAGCCTAAAAAGGACTGGAGGAGCTGAGGCAGAGGCTGATGCATTCTACTCTCCAAACCCCAACACAGTCTGAGACTCCAGGGAAGACAGGGGCATCAGAGCTGTCCAGCCAAGAAGCAAGAGAAATGCTGCAGTGAAACCTGCGGAGCCCCCAACAAGTCTGACCACGTCTGGTCGGAGCTGAGCGTAAACAGACTGCACAATAACTGAAACCCCAAAAAGAAAACACTCTAATTCAAAAACTTGACCAAAAGCAATAGATAAGTGGACTGCTGGAGAACACTGTTAATTCATTGTTGCAGTGGTGGTTTTTAAATTTCTTAGTATAAGGCACTGTTCTGAAATGGCTGTAATTACTGGGGACCAGTATCTCCTCTCAATGCCGTTTTAGAGACTGGACATTGCAGTTAAGTTCAAACTGAGTGAAAATACTGATACCAAGACATCTGCCCAACCCAGGACACACAGTAAAGAGAAAGCAACTCACTAAAATTTCCCTATATAAAAGTAGAAGAAGAAAAAAAAAAAAAGTAGAAGAGACTATCATCCCCAAAGATGGGTAGAAATACTCACGATATGAAAAATCAAGGGAACAAGCCACTCCAAATAGCTCATGGACACCATGATAAGAGAAATGCCAGGAAAAAACTTTAAAAAGTCAAAAATTAAAATATTCAATGAACTAAAAGAAGATCTAAGGAATGAACTACAAGAGAATATACAGGAAGTGAAAGAACATTTTAAAAAATAGTTAGAAATTCTGCAAAAGAAAAAAACAGAAATCCTGGAAATGAAAGACTCAAATCAAATTAAAAATTCAATTGAAAGCATCACCAATAGATTAGACCACTTTGAAGACAGATTCCCAGGTCTTAAAGACAAAATATATAACCATGAAAATAAAGTCAACAATCAAAGATACTGGGCTGGGGATACAGTTCAGTTGGTAGAGTGCCTGCCTCATAAGCATAAGGCCCTCGGTTCAATTCCCAGCACTGGGGAAAAACAAAACAAAACAAAAAAACACAATAAAAGATATTAAGACACCTTGACCAGAATTTTCAAGAAATCTGAAATAACAATAACAGACCACATTTAAGAATTATTGGCATGCATAAAGGAACTGAAATACACATGAAAGGAATACACTACCTTTTTAATTAAATAATATCAGAAAATTTTCCAAACCTTAGGAAAGAGATGGAAATCAAATTACAAGAGACATTCTGAACCCCCAAATAAACAAGATCAAAAATAATCCTATAATTATTTAATTATAATTAAAATGCCTAATATAGAGAACAAGGATAAAATTCTAAAAGTCACAAGGAAAAATGACAAATCCAATTTAGAGGTAAGACAATTGGAATTTGTACTGATTTCTCAGTCCAGACCCTAAAAGCCAGGAGAGCATGACGTAATATACACCAATCACTGAAAGATAATGATTTATAACCAAGGTCACAAACAGCCAACAAAACTCTCCTTCATAATTGAAGATTAAATACTTTCCATGAAAAGCAGAAACTAAAAGAATTCACATTCACTAATATAGCACTACAAAACATACTCAGTACATATTCACACAGAAGATATGAAAAATAAACATCAAAGTCAACATATAGATGAATATCACTAGAACAGTCAAGTAAAGAAGAATCAAACCTGATGAATCATCAGAAATAGATCAAAATGGCTAGAAATAAAAATCATCTCTTTACGACAATACTGAATGTAAATGTTCTAAGCTCTTCAATCAAAAGACCTAGACTGGAAGAATGGATCAAAAAACAAGACCCAACCATGTGTTGTTTATAAGAGAGTCATCTTACAGACAAAGACATTCACATGCTGAAGATGAAAGGGCAGAAAAAGATATATCATACAAATGGAGACCAAAAGCAAGCAGGAATACCAACTTTCCTATCTGACAAAGTAGACTACTTCAAGCCAAAATTAATGAGACAAAAAAAAAGAAGATCATTTAATACTGGTTAAGGGAATCCATCAATAAGATATAATGATTATAAATAATTGTGCCCCTAACATCAGTACACCTACATACAAATAAAAAAAACTTATAAAGAATCAAATAGAGCTTATAAAGAATCAAGTAGAAGCCGGGCGCAGTGGCGGACGCCTATAATCCAAGCGACTTGGGAGGCTGAGTCAGGAGGATTGCGAGTTCAAAGCCAGCCTCAGCAACTTAGCAAGGCCCTAAGCAACTCATTGAGACCCTGTCTCTAAATAAAATACAAAATAGGACTGGGGATGTGGCTTAGTGGCCGAGTGTCCCTGAGTTCAAACCCTGGTTCCAAAAAAAAAAAAGAATCAAGTAGACCCCAATCAATAATACTGGGTGATTTCAACATACCTCTTTCACCAGTAGATAGGTCATTCAGACATTAAGACTTCTGGAACTAAAAAATATCATTTTTATTGATCGCTTTCTCATTTTAAAGACATATTAATTAAAAAGAAGGAGTAAATAAAAATATTTTACATATAGTACTACCAGTGGAATTATCATTCTTCTAACAAGAAAAAGTATTAGAAAGCAAAATTTATTAGATACTGGGTAAATTCCTTTGTTAACTTTTTTTTCTTTTGAGATTCTCTTCTCTTTAAAAAATATTATTAAACAAATGGACCTAATAGACACCTAAAGAATATTTCATCCATCAACAACTGAAATCACTTTCTTCTCGGTTGCACAAGGACCCTTCTCCAAAATTTTAAGGCACAAGGAAATCTTAGCAAATACAAGCAAAAAAAGGACAGAAAAGTAATTCCTTTCACCCAATCAGAGGATAATGGAATGAAATTATAAATCAGTAACAAGATAAAAATAGAAATCCCTTTTTACCTGGAGATTAAATAATATACTTTTGAATAAGGAATGGGTCATGGAAGAAATCAGGGGAGAAATTTTAAAAATTCCTAGAAACAAATAAGAACAGAGATAAAATATCTGGGACAATATAAAGGCAATTCTAAGAGGAAATTTTATAGCAATGAGTGCCTACATTAAAAAATAGAAAAATCACAGATAAATAGTCTAATGCTACACTTCAAGACCCTAGAAAAGGAAACAAGCTAATCCTGAAATCAGCAGAAGACAGGAAATCAGATCAGAGTCTAAATTAATGAAATTGAGAAAAAAATAAAAAGGTTCTGTGCAGCAAAGAGTTGGTGCTTTGAAAAGATAAATGAGATTGATAGACTCTTAGACAAACTAACTAACAGAAAGAGAAAGAAGACCCAAATAAACAAAATTAAGGATGAAAAAGGGTTTATCACTGTAGACAATTCTGAAATCCTAATAGATCATTAGAAACTATTTTGAAAATGGATACTCCAGTAAACAAGAAATTCTAGAAGACATTGACAAATTTCTAGAAACATATGACTTACCCAAAGCAAACCATGAGGATATAGAAAAACCTAAACATACCAATACCAAGCAATGAGAATGAAGAAACTATTAAAAGCCTTCTAACAAAGAAAATCCTAGGACCAGATGATTCCCAGCCCAGTTCTACCACCGTCTAATGAAGGACTAAAGCCAATCTTCCTCAAATTATTCCATGAAATAGAAAAGGAAGGAACACTCCCAAATTCATTCTATGAAGCCAGTATCTCTCTAATACCAAGAGCAATCAGGCAAGAGAAAGAAACTAAAGAGATATGAAAAGAAGGAAAAGAAGGAAAAGAAGTCAAATTAGCTCTGCAGATGACATGATCCTATGTCTAGACGACCCAAAAAACTCTACCAGAGACATCTAGAGCTGATGAACTAATTTTGTAAGCTGAATACAAGATTAGCATACAAAAATCAAAAGCTTTCCTGTACTCCAGTAATGAGCCTGTAAATTGTAAAAGAAATCAGGAAAATTATCCTGTTCACAATAAACTAAAAAAAAAAAAAAAAAAAAAAACCTTAGGAATAAATCTAACCAAAGAATTGAAAGACCTCTATAATGAAAACTATAGAACATTGAAGAAAGAAATTGAAGATTTTAGAGGAAAGATCTCTTGTGTTCTTGTATAAAGCAAAATTAATATTGTCAAAATGTTCATACTACCAAAAGCATCATAGATTCAATGCAATCCCCATCAAAATAACCATGACATTCTTCCCAGAACTAGAAGTAACAGTCCTAAAATTAATTTAAAAGAATAAAAGACCCATAATAGTCAAAGAAATCCTGAGCAAGAAGAGTGATGTTGGAAGCATTACAATACCTGATCTCAAATTATACTACAAAGCTATAGTAACAAAACCAGCATGGTATTAGCACCAAAATAGACATGAATATCAACAGAATAGAAGGCTCAAAGACAAATCTACATAGATACAATCATCTGAAACTCAACAAAGTGCCAAAAGCATATGTTGAAGAAAAGATAGCCTTTATAACAAATAGTGCTTAGAAAAGTGGATATCCATATGTAGAAAAATAAAACCAGATCCCTATCTCTCACACTGTATAAGTCTACTCAAAGTGGATCAAAGATCTATGAATTAGACCAGAAACTCTGCAACTCATAGTAGAAGTCATAGGGTCAACTCTACAACATATTGGCATAAGCACTGACTTCCTTAAAAAGACCCCTAAAGCTCAAGAGATAAAACCAAGAATCAATGATGGGGTGACATCAAATTAAAAAGCTTCTGTACAGCACAGGAAACAATTAAGAGTATAAAGAGAGAGCCTAGAGAAGGGGAAGAAAATCTTTACTAGATACTCTTCCAGGCGAGGATTAATATCCAGAATACATAACGAACAAAAAACTTAACATACAAAACACAAATAACCCCATCAATAAATGGGCAAAAGAACAAAGTAGACACTTTTCAAAAGAAGAAATACAAATATCCAACAAATACATGAAAAAGTGTTCAACATCCACAGCAACCAGGGAATCACAAATCAAAACTACATGGAGATTTCATCTCATTTCATCTCGCTCCAGTTAGAAAGGCAACCATCGAGAATATAAGTAATAGAGCAATTAGGAGAAAGAAATTAAAGAGAAAAGAAAAATTCAAATTATCACTATTTGCTGTTGACATGATTCTATATTTAGAAGAGCCAAAAAGTTCCACCAGAAAACTTCTAAATCTCATAAATGAATTCAGTAAAGCTACAGGTTATAAAGCAACAGTCATAAATCAAATGTATTCCTATACATCATTGGCAAATCTACCCAAAGAGAAATTAAGAAAACTATACCATTCACAATAGCTTCAAAAAAATGAAATAAAATACTTGGGAATCAATCTAACAAAAGAGGTGAAAGACCTCTACAATGAAAATACAGAACACTAAAGAAAGAAATTGAAGATCTTAGAATATGGAAAGAACTCCCATGCTCCTGGATAAGCAGAATTAATATTGTCAAAATGGCCAGTATTACATAGATTTAATGCAATTCCAATTAAAATCCCTATGACATTCTTCATAGAACTAGAAAAAACAATCATGAAATTCATTTGGAATAATAAAAAACCCAAAATATCCAAAGCAATACTTAGCAAGAAAAGTGAAACAAGAAACATCACATCTATGAATATCAGACCTTAAACTATACTACAGAGCCATAGTGACAAAAATGGCATGGTACTGACACCAAAACAGACATGTAAATCAATGATGCAAAATACAAGATACAGAGACAAACCCACATAAATACAGTTATCTCACACTAGACAAAGGCTTCAAAAACAATCACTGGAGAAAAGATAGCCTATTCAATAATAAGTGGTGCTGGGAAAATTAGAAATTCACAATTAACAAAATGAAATAAACCCTTATCTCTCACCCTGCATGAAACTCAACTCAAAGTGGATCAAAGACTTAGGCACTAGACCAGAAACCTTGCACCAAATAGAAGAAAAAGTAGGCCCAAATCGTCACCATGGATCTGACTTCTTAACAAGACTCCCTAAGCACAAAAAATAAAAGCAAGAATCAATAAATGGGAATGGATTCAAACTAAAAAGCTTCTTCTCAGCAAAGGAAACAAATAATATGAAGAGAGAGCCTACAGAGGGGGAGAAAATCTTTACCACATACACCTCAGATACAGCATTAATCTCCAGAATATATAAAGAACTCAAAAAACACCACCAAAAAAAACACAAACCATCAATCAATGGGCTAAGGAACTGAACAGACACTTCACAGAAGAAAAAATACAATTGATTAACAAATGTAAGAAAAAAAGTTCAACATCTCTAGCAATTAGAGAAATGCAAATCAAAAGTACTCTAAGATTTCATCTCACCCTAGTCAGCCTGGCAATTATCAAGAATACAAACAGCAATAAATGTTGGTGAGGATGTGGGGGAAAAGGTACACTCATACATTGCTAGTGGGAATGCAAATTGGTGCGACAATTATGGAAAGTGGTATGGAGATTCCTCAGAAAACTTGGAATGGAACCACCATTTGACCCAGCTATCCCACTTCTCAGTTTATACCCAAACGACTTAAAATCAGCATATTAGAGTCATGCAGCCATATCAATGTTTATAGCAGCTCAATTCACAATAGCTAAACTATGGAACCAACCTAGATGCCCTTCAACAGATGAATGGTTAAAAAATGTGATATTTACATATATATATATACACACATACATACACACAGACATACACACATGATGGAATATTACTCAGTCTTAAAGAAGAATGAAATTATGGCATTTGATAGCAAATGGATGGAGTTGGAGAATATCATGCTAAGCAAAATAAGTCAATTCCCAAAAAACCAAAAGTCCAATGTTTTCTCAGATTTGAGGATACTAATTCATAATGGTGAGGAAAGGTAGAGAAGAATAGAGTTACTTTAGTTAGGAAGAAAAGATTGAAGGGAAGTGAGGAGGAATGGAAATACGAAGGATAATAGAAAGAATCAGACATTATTACCTTATGTTCATATATAACTATACCACTGGTGGGTTTCTACATCATGTATAACCAGAAAAATGAGAAATTATACTCGATTATATATGATGTATCAAAGTGCATTCTACTGTTATGTATAACTAATTACAACAAATTTGAAAAATTACATTAAAAAAAGAATTATTTGGAATACCAAAATATTGGAATCAATTTAAATGTCCAAAAATGTAGAAAAGAATAAGCTATGATATATCTGTTACAACATAAAATTCAGTTATTAAAATTGTTTTTGAAAAATATTTTAAAGCATGAGGTTTAATTATGGTTCAGTGCTAAATTAGACAATCCTAATAAATGTATTTTGCAGCATTTCAATGTTGTTATAAACTTTTCTGTCTATCTATATATATTCCAAGATTGAAAAAATATTAACTGAAATTTTAAGAAACTATGTTGGTCTAGTGTGAATATGTGATTTTATTAAATATTATAAAGAATATATTAAATATTATAAAAAATATATTAAATATTATAGAAATATAATATTTTATAAAATATAATAATTTTATAAAATATAATAATTTTATAAAATATAATAAAATATAATATATTATAAAAATATATTAAATATTATAGAGAATATATATGTATCAATAAATAGGTGTACACATGATACACCACTATACACACAAATAAAAATTTAGACTGAGTCAAAAAAAAAAGAATTCATATAATATAAAATCTGACAAGAATGTGGGATAAAAGGATGTATTCAAACATTGCTAGTGGAACTGAAAATTAGCACAACCACTTTGGATAGCACTATGCAGATTCCTCATATGACTAGGAGAGGAACCACCATGTGACCCAGCTATCACACTCCTTGGTATTTATCCAAAAGAACTAAAATCAGCTTATTATAGTAATACAGGCACATCCGTGTTTATAGCAGCACAATTCACAATAGCCAAGTTATGGAATCATTCCAAATGCCTGTTAACAAATAAATGGATAAAGTGTGTATGTACACACACTGGAATTTCACTGGGCAATTAAAAAGAATGAAATTATGACATTTTCCAGTAAATGCATGGAACTAGAGAACATCATGCTAAGTGAAATAAACCAGACTCAGAAAGTCAAGGTTTGAACATTTTCTCCCATATGCAGAAACTGGAACAAACTAAGAGAGGCAAAGAAAGCAGAACCATGAAAACTTGAAGGGAGATGAATGGAATGGAAAAAGGGGGGTGGTGACGGGAGGGGGTAGGACAGAAAAGGGGAGGAACACAGAATGAGGTGGACCAAATTATGCTGTGTGCTGTGTGGATGTACCATGGTGAATTCTGTCTTTACGTATACCTATAAAGTACCAAGCTAATAAAACAATAAATAGATGGGGACAAGGTCAATGGAGAAGAAGAGGGGGTGGGGAAAAAAAGGAACGAGAGGGAGGGAGAAGGTCCCCTTCAGGGGACTGAAGTGGAACAAATTATATTCCATGCATGTGTGATTGTGTCAAAATGAACCCCACAACTGTGTGTAGTTATAATACACTAACATAAAAAAGAAAGAAAACACAAAGGACTTGAATAAGCACTTCTCCAAAGAAGATACAAACTGCCAAGTGAATATATGAAAAGATGTTCACATCACCAATCATTAAATCAACACACACCAAAACCACAATGTGAAGCCACTTCACACCTATTAGGATGGCTATTATTTTTTAAATATAGAAAATAATGAGCATGTAGAAAATGAAACCCTCATTCATTATGCTCTAGCCCACAAGTGACTCAGCTCTTCTGCTCACAACCCACCAGCAACAACTGATGATTCTCCTATGTGTCTGGAAAGAGAACTGAATTTGGGAGAAATTAGAAGTGTCTGCCAGAAATTGTTTTCCATAAGATACTGAAAGCCCAAGATATTAAATTCAAGAATGTATGCATTTGTTAACCAAAGCTTATTCTAAGTTCTTCAATGGCTATGATAACATGAGTTCTGCTTTAATAAGAAATGATAAAAAATTTCTGAAATGATTAATTCTAGTACCTGTGAGGAAATTCTAGAAGCTCATTATAATGTCTTCACCCTAATAAAATTAGAATAGCTATAAAGACTTCCACAGGTTACTAGCCACCTGAATAGATGGAAAGAGGCTAAAGAGGCCAGAACCTGGGTAACAATGATAGCCCTGCACCAAACACACCTGGCTGGTGAAAACGAGAGAGTGACCTGACAGCTGAAATGCCTCAAGGATGCAAGATGCCACTTAGAACAATTGCCAGGAACACCTTACAAATTAGTACAAGCCTGTACTTCAAAAATATTCCTAGAACTTATATTAGAGCCATCATTAAAGACTAAATTTATTGTCCTGGATATAACACAAACTCTTTGAAATCCAAAGTCTTCATTTCCTAAGTGAATGTTTTTAAATTGTTAACTAAACAAATACATCCAGGCATATGAAATACTCATTTCCTTACACCCCATGATACTCAGGCATGACAAGTCCTCTTCCTTCTAATTTAGCCTCCAACCTGTTGAAATTGAAGCTTGTATTACTGCTATTGTAATGTAAATTAAAGCCCTTTCCTTGCAGCGACCAGCAAACTGTCTCGGACATCTTTCCTGACTTAATGAGAACTCACAGAAATTTCACTTTCAGTGTTCAATGTCTCTTGGAGCAAAGCATTTTTTGGCTCAACATTCGTCTATTTTATATGATACAACAGAGACTTAAACTATTTGGCACTTCCCATTTTTCTAACCATCCCCTGAATCCCCAACCTCTTACCATGAGTTCAAGTTTGTGAGGACTTTTGGATCAGAAGCTACTGAGATACCACTGAAACAGAGTGACTTTGGCCTTGTCTTGAGGGGAAATTCCTGACCAATGATCAAGGATGGCTTCTTTTATTTATTTTTAAAATTTTGTTAAGGACAGCATGCCCAATTTGCACTTTAGTTTGAATACATAATCAGATTCTTTCTCTCTGGTTTTCCCAACATGGATGGCAAGGAGGACAACTGGGTGGTAGAATGGGGGTGCAGGAGCACCCTCAGGAGAAGGGTCTAGAATTTTGGTTTGCAAAGTGGTGGACAAGGTCCTACAGGACCCTGCTCACTGGTTGGCCCTTGAAAACAATTACACAGAAACTGGTTCCTCCAAAGCTGTCCCTTTAACTTCAGATTTGAAATTCCAAATCTCTACTCTGCCTTTCCTCCTTGTCTCCTTTTCCTCTCCAATGATCACTCTCCTCCCTCTGTGTTGTATTAAACTAAAAATAACTGTCCATGTGACCTTCCTCCAAAAGCCCTGTAATCAAAAAGAGGAGCGATATCACCTAGTGTCAGGTGTCCTTTGTAACACAGAATTGGGGAAAGTATAAATTATCTTCTGACATGCACATATGTAAGGAAAGTTAATATTCCCAATTTAAGCAGTAAATCAAGCTTCACTTACACTGGAGGATGAAAAGAAGAAAACACATCCTTACTTCACCTCTAGCTGCCCAGAATCCAAGTGATGCATGGAGGCACCACGCTTGGCTTACTTTGTAGCAAACAAATCACAGACTTCAAACTCCTGCTGCTGGCTCCTCAAAAGGAATCACTGGAAATGGTGATGACTACACTTCTCTGGGACATGTGACCAGCTCACTAGCCATTAGTCACCTTGTCTGTCCTTCGCTCAAAAGTCAGATAATGTATTGCTCCAGAAATGTCATCTGGGCTTTTTAACATTTGAGTTCTTTGCTGAACTGCACTTTGAAGTGGCATACTTGGAGGAATGAAAGGATAAAGGAGATTTTTTATTTCCTGCAGAGAGGGAAGAGTGCAATTATCTCAGCAGGCCTACTTCTTCCTTCTATTTCTTCCCTGTCTTCTGTCATCAGATATGGGTAACAATAAAAAGAATCAATTTGCAAAATGAAGCTAATGGCTGAGTTGACAGTCGTATTTTCAGTGGAATGCTGACGTAGAAGGTGCTCTTGTCTTGATTCAAGATGTCTGTACACATAGAATGCTGGCCATGTCATACAGATACAAGCATCATCTAACTCATAAATACTAGGAATTTTAAGACAAAAGGAAAATGATGATTTAGAGGGAGGATAATCAGCTCTACCAGGTGTCCATTTGATAGTGCCTTAAAGTGGAGGATGCACTAGGTCAGAAAGGCTCTGTTGCTATGGCAATCTGTAAAAGGTCTCTCCTCACAACCATGGTCTTTGGAAGGTAAGGAGGACTTGGTGGCTGAAGGATGATTCATCACACTTTGCCTCCTCTGTAAAGTGTGGTGCTTTAAGAGGAAAGCCCTGAGCTGATTCCCCAGTTGGGTAGAGACATCTCAGGAAGGGTATCTCCTGTGGCGAGAGATGCCTGGGACAGTCAGCAGAGGTAACACTGCAGATCTCATAGAGATGGGAACACCAAGTGTTTGCCCACAGGTAAACAAGTGTGTTTCACCAAGACATTAAGGTCACCTCTGAGCTGCTGTCAGGAATTTCTTGCTTAGAGACAGAAAACCAGAAAATAATTTTAACTCTAAAGAGTAAAGTTTGTAGAGGAAGACAAAACCCAGAAAATGAACATTTCTATTCAAATTCATTTATGCTTCTTTTCAACTCCCTTTATAAAAAGAATGGGTTTTTTTTTTATCTGATCAGGAACTTGTCAAAATTTTCTTTTTTAGAAAATTTCATAGGAAATTTTTTTACCTCTATTATCATTTGTTTAATATGTTCTAAACAGAATTTTTTTAAACTGATTGCATTCACCTATTTTAAGTTCAGAAGGTTTCATTTACAATATTTCACAGGCAATTAATGATTATAAATTATTTTGATGAATTAAAATAATTCCTTTAAAATAAAGGATCATTTTAAATATTTACTAGGAAAAATAAATATCCATGTAATCGCCCTTTGTGGCCTTAGGCCGATTTCTCCACTTCCAAGGGATATTTATTATTATTTGCAGCTGATGTTCACTGATGGTGATGGTGATAATTTTAGCAAATAACATAATAGCTTTATCTGAGAAATGCTACTTTTTGTCTTATGCTAACTGCTAGGTGTCAGATAGTCTACTGAAAGATATAGAATCCACACACTTGCTTTTAAATACCCACCACAGTGCTGTATCTACAGGCATTGCCGTGGAAAAACTAAGGTCCTGGGAAACAGACTTCCTTAAAAAATGATAGTGACTACTCGAATGAGGAAAGTAAATCTTTTCAGAACATTGATCACTCCCCCAGGTTCCAAAAGTCAAGACATTAGTCATTCATTGCTATGTGACAAACTACCTCAAAACTTAGTGGTTTTAAGAAATAAAATGTATTACTCCCACTTCAGGAACTTAAAGCAGCTTAGCCTGCTGGCTGTGGCTCAGGGTCTCTCACAAGCCACAGTGAAAATGATGGCTGGGGCTGCCATCAGCAAAAGGCTCACCTGGGGCAGGAGTTCTGCTTCCACCTGGCGCACTCACACACAATGACAGGTGAGTGCTGGTGGTGAACCGGAAGTCTCAGTGATCCCCTCAGGAGCCATTCCTCAGACAGCTTGATGGCCCCCACCATGGTGATGAGCTAACCCCTAAAGAGAGCAATCCAAGACAGCAGGGCAGAAAAGGCAGCTCCCGTCGTGACCCAGCCCCAGAAGTCACACCCCATCACTTCTGCTACATTTCATAAGTTAGAAGCAAATAACTAAGTTCACCCACAGGCAAGGGAAGGGAAGTAAGAGGGGGAGGGCAATAAGGCACAGCCTTTTGAAGGGAGGAATGATGGAGAATCCTTGGATGTGTTTAAAACCACCCCATAAGATCTGACATAAATAGCCACCAAATGGAACTGCTGTTTGCAGTAAAATATTCTCACTTATAAACTCACGCAAACACACTTGTTGAGCAGGTTGCCAGCGTGCCTTGAGAGTGATAAAGTACGCTGGTCACACTCATTTTTCATGTGTGGCATGCCTATTGCTTCAAAACTGCAGACCATGAATCAAAGTCCTTAACAGACGTAAGCATTTGTGCAAAGACAGCTCAATGTGCCAGGTATCAGCCTCTCACCTCTTCAGTTCCAAACCCACCCTCCGGACTCTGCTCTGTGCTGTTTAGGCTGAGATTCTGCAGCCGCATTTCTCCATGGCCAGCTCTTCCTTATTAGGTTCTATCAACAGGGAACCAACTAGGGATTGCCAGGCTAGAAAGAGATTTGCTCCTATTTGCTTCCTATGTTGTCTACTGATTCTCTACCCCAGCAGCTATAGTTTCTTCCCAGAGTAGCAGTTCAAGATAGCATGCATTTTTTCCCTGTCCAGGACCATCACAACCCTCAGAGACACCTGTTTGCCAGGGTCCCTGTCTTAGACATCAGGACAGCTCCTCTAAGTTTAGGGACACCAGTACCAGCTATGTAGTGGCTTCTTCTCAGAACTCAAGATTTCAGCTCCATGAAATGACTCTTCCATGTTTCTAAGTTTTAGTAATTAGGCCTCTTCTCTTTGTTCCCCAGTTCCACAGTGATAGCTGCTTCCTGCAGTTGCTACCTCCATGATAGCTTATGTTGCCTTTGATTTGCTTACTTAACCATTCTTTACATTAAATTCTCTCTGTTGAAATAAAACAAGTGGTATGGTTTCTGTCTCCTGAGTGCACCCTGATGGCTACACTCATGAAATTGCCCGAAGGAAAAAGGAGAAACAAATAATGGAGAGTGTTTCTTGGAAAATGGAAATTGGTAGAGTTACATGGGAATATTAAAATGTTCTCACTGGTGGTTGGGTTCATAAAAAGTCATATAGCAAATTTATCAGTCATAATATCATAATTCCAATGTGTTAAATATGAATAGATAAACCTATTACTGATAAGGATATGAGTCTTTAAGGATCAAATCAGATGCATAGGGAAACCATGAGTACCTCCAGAATGCCTGCTAGGGGTTAGATCTTTAATGTCCCCTGAAACTCTCAGGTGTTGGCAAAGCAGAAATGTTCAGAATTGAAATTCTTAGATTAAGAGAGCTATAATCTATTGGTTGATTAATCCATTTGAACAATTAATCTGAATAGACTATTTAGCAGTAACTATAGGCACTGTGGTCTGACAGGAGGAAGTTAGGTCCCTGAGGCTATGTCCTTAGGGTTTATATTTTATCCCTGGCTCCTTGTGCTCTCTGTCTTCTTCCTGCCTGCCATGACCCAAGGAACTTTCCTCTGCCACACCTTTCTGCCATGATGTGCTGCCTCACCTTAGGGCCAATAGCAATGGAGTCAGCCAACCATGGGCTCAACCCCTGCAAACGTGATCCCAAACAAACTTTTCCTCCTAAAAATTGTTCTTTTCAGGTATTTTGGTCACAGCAACAAAAAACTGATTAACACAAGGGGCTAATGGGAGAGGAAGGTCCTGCTTATGAAGAGAGTGCAGGAGGGTAACAGAACAGGCTATTCTGGTGCCCAACCCTTCATGCTAGGCAAAAACTCTGTTGTGGCTCCACCATAATACAATAATCAGCAATCTTCTATCCTGCAGTCAAAAGTGAAACCTTTGTGCTCAGCTACCCCAGGTATGACAGACAGATAAAATGCAATCCTGTGTCAAATTTGAATATGTGGAAGAAGTGCTAACTTCATCCTCATATAATAAAAAGGATTTTCATCAAACTAAGACAACGCTATCCCAAACTGGCAGGTATAAAGGAAAAATAAGTGCAAAAGTGTAGGTTAGAAAGAACCTGTTAACTGAATTTTTTTTAATGACACTCTGAGAAGAAAAAAAAAATGCACACAAAGGTAAGATGCAGAAGGTAACATATAAAAGTGACAAGTTTCAAGATTAAACTAAAGATGAGTTAGACTATCTGATTGTGATTTCTATAGAAATACTGTGTTAATCAGTTTTCTGTTTCCATAACAAAACATATGAGCTAATAAACTTATAAAAAGGAAAGGTTTATTTGGCTCCCAGTTTGGGAGGTCCATGGCCAGTTGTTCCCAGTACTTTTGGGCCTGTGATGAGGCAATGCATCATAACAGAAACAAATGGCAGAGCAAAACATTCACTTCATGGCTGGGAAGTGAAAGAGAAAGAGGAAGAGACCCTGGTCCCACAGTCCCCTTCGAGGGCCCTCCCTCCGTGAACTGAAACCTCTCATTGTCCCCTCCCCTTAAAGTTGGCACCACCTTCCAAAAGTGCCATGAGCTGGGACGCAGCCTTCATCACCTGAGCCTGGGGACACAGTCCAGATTCCAGATTCCAACTACAGCAAACACTAATACAAACTGTCTGTTCTCTCTCTGACTGGCTACCTCACAATGGGTCTGTCTAAGCAGGGCCATGTCCATCTTTCGGTCCCATGGAGGGGCAGGGAGGGTTCATTTTCCTTTTGTTCCTCCCATGTGACTATGATTTACATGTACATTTTTCTAAATACATTCTGGGAGTTAAAAAGACACAATTACCACAGCTACAAATTAGCCAAAACAAGGCAGTCCCCTTGCCCCCAGTATATAAAAGAAAGGTCATGAAACATGAGCACAGAGTCATGATATGAGTCCAGAAGTCAAATAAACAGAAGTTTGATGTGAATTGGAAAAAAAAAAACCCAGAATATTAAATCAACCATAATTGCATGTATTATGAAGTTATAAATATATACACAGTAACTTTTAGAGAAGAACTACTATAATTTAAATTTTATTATGTAAATGCTTACTTCAAAATTGCTGGGCTGAAACTAAATTAGCTCTTCAATATGGTTATGTGGTTGTTCTTAGTTCGGGGTGAAATTTTGCTACAAGACTCAGTATAAAATCTGTTTCAATAAATTTGCTTTAATTGCCTGGGTCTCCAAACCAAGAAGAATTTTAAAGCCTTGGTGCTAGACACTGATAATTTACCACCATGAAAACTCCAAGTTTGGTAAACAATTGCTAACTATTAGAGCCTTGCAGTGTTCTCAGAAGGCCTAGCTCTTTAGGTGTGCTACACTCCAGGGTCAGAGCACCAGCTCTCCACCACCCACAGCAGAAAAGGGGATGAGGTGTCACAGAAGAGGCAGCCAGCTGCTACCCTGTACACCTTCTCAGGAGGAGGAAACACAAAGAAATCAACATCAGGGTCATTGGCAGTACATACACCGAGCTGTCAGCTTGCAGGAAAATTAGCTTAACTTTCTTTCTGACCTCAGTTTGTTCATCTGCAAAACAGAACCGCCAGCAGAGCTACTCTTCTTAAGGTTTCCGGAGATGCCACCTTATCAAACTGAATGAGCACTTTTCAGCCCAGGTCTCTCAGCTTCGCTGGACACAGCCAAGAAAGACTCTTTCCTTTTGGAATCAATTTCCCCCAAGCTTGGTGGAAAGGAGGACTCCTTTCTATATATTCTTGCTTTGGTTCACAGCAGAATGAGCCAGTTCTTCCCAAGAGTTCTTGAGCTTGATTGGGCTGTGTTTAGCAGGAGTGAGGACGCTGCTGTTCAGGGTCACTGCTGGGGCATGTGATGAACCCTGCTCACTCTGCCATGGCAGCACCCAGCCGAGACACAAGCTGCTCAACACTCTCAGGCACTGAGCGCCCTCCCCACCCCAGTAGCACTCTGCACCAGAAGGACATCCACGGGCACCCACAGGCATGTGCTCTCTCTTCCTTCTTCAGTCCCTCTCTCTCCGCTCTCCCCCAGTCCCTTCTCTCTCCCCACCCACTGCATGTGATGAGTTGGAGAAGACAGGGCTGCCCTTTGCTTACACCAGACATCAGCAGGATGTTCTTGCTCCTGCTTCATATCCCTGTCCACATCCACCCACAATTTGTCAACACCACGTTCTTCTCATTCTTTTCTCAAGTCCAGTCACTTTCTCCATCCCCGGCCTTCACCCTCATTCAACATCATCTTCCTCCTGGACCCCCTGGGGAAGGCCCTCTAGGTGCAACCCAGCAGGCTGGGTAATCAAACTGTCAGGTCAACACCAGCCTGAATGTTGCTGCAAAGATGTTTTCTGAGATGGGATTAACATTGAAATCAGTAGACAGTGAGTAAAACAGATCTCCCTCCATAATGTGGTGGGCCTTGTTCACTTATTCAAAGGCTCACAGAGAAAAGACAAAGGTCCCCCAGAGAGGAGGGAATTCTGCTCCCAGACTGCTGCAGACTCAAGATGGCAGCATCAACTCTTGCCAAAGTTTCCAGCCTGGTGGTCAGCCCTGCAGATTTCAGACTTCCCAGGCCCCTGATCATGTGATACAAGCAATGCCTTAAACTCAATCAATCAATCAATCAGTCCCTCACATGTGAGCATGCTCTCTCCCTCTCCCTCTCTAAACACACACCCACACACACCCACACACACACACACACACACACACATGCACACATCCTGTTCTCTGGAGAACCCTAATAGGACAAACCCTGAGTGGTTTTCCCACCCAGCTGTCCCATTCAGTCTCCCCCAGGTAGCCAGAGTGTTCTTTCTTTTTAAAGCACAGATCTTGACAATTTCCAGTTTAAAACATGTCTGACTTCCTATTGCACATTAGAGTAAAATCCCAAATCCTTAAAATGCTCTTCCAATCTCAAAATAATGTGCTCCTCCAACGGTGGAACCCCATCTCAATCCTCCAGCCCTGGCATTCCCAAGATGGGCCTCTTCTCTGTTGCTCATGTGTACAGAGCTCCTTCTCACCTCAGAAGCTTCCCTCTGCCTGGAGCCCAACCCCTACCCTCTTCATGGGGCTTTCTCCTAATCATCCTCCACCTTCATTTCCTCAACAAAACTGTCCCTGACCCCTGGGTACCACTAGTTAAAGGTTTACCCTGTTCTCAGCTCTGTTCAAATCACCTTGCATATATTAATCTACCTAATCCTCACAACAACTCTACAAAGTACTTATTATTATTATTTTTCCTATTTTACAGATGAAGAAAGGGAGTCACAGAAGGTGTAAGCAATGTGGTCAAGATCAAACACCTAATAAATGGCACTCCTGAGATTTGAATCAAGACATTCTGGCCCCAGAGTCTGTGAACTTAACCATTGAGTTAGTCCACCCCTAGACAACAAAATTAAAAAGCTTCCTCTGTGCCGCCCTTAGCATCCTTTCTTCTCATTCACAATATTTACTGTAATTCATATTATATATTCACATATATAATACACATATATACACACAGGTGGTTACTTGATGGTCCCACCACTATTCTATCAAGTGCCATGAGGTCAAGGACACTACTGTTCTGCCCACCCAGGTACCTAGTGTAGGCACACTGACACACAGTGGTACTCAATATTTGTGGTTGTATGCCTTTGTTCCTTCCTTTCCCAAGCTCCTCATTTGTATTCTTTATCTTCAATGCAGCCAAAGGAATAAAAGTAGCAGTGTAAATGAAGAATTAGACTAGTACCTCAATGTTGGGCCTTGGCTATGAATTTGTATCAATGGTGTTCACTGCATGGGTCAGCCTCCATAAAAGCACAGGTAAACTTCTATCTGTAGGGCAAGTGTAATGGTTAATTTGAATTGTCAATTTGATTGGATTAAGAGGTGCCAATGATTAAGAGGCTTCTAAGTAGGCTGGGGAGATGACTCAGTTGGTAGAGTGCTTCCCTTGCACTTGCTGGGTTCAATTCCCAGCATAGCAAAAAAAAAAAAAAAAAAAAAAAAACCTAGGAAAAGAGGCTTCTGGGTGTCCCCATAAGGGCAAGTCTAGGAATGATTGGAATTGGAATGTGGGATAGAGAACTGAAGTAGAGACCCTCCCTAAGCATGGGCAACACTGCCCAATAGCATGGTGGTTTAGATGGCATAAAAGTTGGAAGAACAAGGAAGCAGACGTACATGCAAGCTCAGCTCTTCTTGAAGGGGTTCTTGATTGCTGCTTCAATCCTCTGAGGATATCAGACTCTTGCTTCCTCATTCTTCCAAAGCAAACTCTGACAGTGATTTTCCAGGTAGTTTCCAGAAGCCCTGGTCTTGGACTCGGGTAGCACTGTTGATCCCTCTTATTCTGGGGCTTCTACCTCTTGGACTGTGCAGCTGCTGGTTCTTCCAGCTCTCCAGTTGCAGATGGCCATTATGGACTATCCAGCTTCTAGTCATGCAAGCCAATCTAATAAATCCCCTTTTTATAATCATACTTCCTGTTGATTCTGTTCCCCTAGAGAACCCTAATACAATAATATTTGAGAATTTCCTAACCATCAAACTTTCACCCACCATCTACTTGAAACAAAATCATTAGATATTCTGTCCCTTCCAATTCTTAATTAGAATTCAAGTATCTCTTAGAAGCTGCCAGCCTACAGTTACTATTACCAGTTGAGTATCCCTTATCCAAAATGCTCAAGGCCAGAAGTGTTTCATATTTCAGAGGTTTTCATATTTCAGAATATTTGCATATACATTATGAGATATCTAGGGGATGGGACCAAAGTCTGCACCAGAAATTCATTTATGTTTCATATATACTTCATACATATAGCCTGAGGATAATTTGATACAATATTTTTAAAGTACCTGTTTGGCCTGTGACCCATCACATGAGGTCAGATGTGGAACTTTTCACTTGTGGCATCATATCAGCACTCAAAAAGTTCTGGGTTTGGGAGGATTTTGTATTTCAGATTTTGGGGAAAGTGATGATCAACCTGTAATCAATCCTCAGCTAGATTATAGCACCAAGGGCCCTGTGGGGATGCAAAGATGCACAGGTGTTTCCATTCCAGATGTGCTGGTACCTGGAAGGACTTGCCAGTAAAGCCTAGAGGACCCAAAGCTAATTTTGTTTTTGCCACAATGTTCAGGTGCTCCCAAGGTGGCTCTGAGAGAGCTACTTTGTTAGATGTCATCAATGTTTCCTGTAGTTGCAGGAAAATGCTAGTGTTTTGGGTTCACTTTATCCTGGATCCATGCAACAAGAAAGCTACCGATTTTAAAAGTGAGAAATTTAGTTACCAAGGGGTTTTTTTGCCTTCAAGCCACCAAATCATTTTGACTTATTCTTCACTGATTTAATGAGAAGTGCTGGGGTCACATAGCTGTGATTTAATTAAACATTGTTTCTTTCCACTTCTGCCCGACTGGAGACACTGGAAGACAACTCAATAGTCAGTATAAATTGGGAAAATGTTGACGATAGTTGTCAAAAAGATTTCAAAAGAAATTAGGTTATTCTCTTTCAACCTTTAAAATTTATACCATTCCCTTTTAATGGTGCTATGTCAGCATTTGAAGACAGACACATATAAACTAACTTTGCCTTCAAGCTAAGTTTCAAGAAAGAATTGACCTTGTATTGACTGGATTGATCATTTTTGAGTAAAAAAGGAAAAGGGTTCAATTTATTTTCAGAACACTACTAGAGAGTCTTGACTTCAATCTGCTAATCCTAAAAACAAGAATAGTTTAAATTCTTTGGGGTTTCATTTAGATGAAAAGAAACATACAATTCAATTGTACTTATCAATGGGTAAAACAATACAATTAGCCATCTCCAAAAAATCTTCTAGGAATGCCTTGGGAGAGAATGTATTTTCATAGTGTTATTATGGTTTAGATATGAGGTATACCCAAAAACTGGATTAACCCACTGATTTGAATTAAGGAGTGGTAACTGTAAGCAGGTAGGGTGTGGCTGGAGGAGGTGGGTCTCCCTGAGGGTGTACCTTTGTTTATATACCTTGGTGATTAGAGAGCACTTTCTCTTCTCCCCCACCCTTTTCTCTCCTCCCCCACCCCTTTCTCTCCCTGCTTCCTTCCCTCCCTCCCTCCCTATCTTGGTACAATTCCCTAAGCTGTTTCCCTCAGCCACATCCTTCCTCCAGGATGTTCTGCATCACCTCTGGTCCAGAGCTATGATGTCAGTTGACTGCAAACTAAACCTCTAAAACCACAAACCAAATTAGACTTTTCCTCCTCTGTGTTTATCTTGTCAGGTCTTTTGATGACATAAAAGCTGACTAAGACATACAAAATATCTTTCAAATATGGGGACAATCTTTTATAAAGTGGGAATTTGATCACCTTTCATTTATACAACATCATAGTTTAGTTAAAAAAAAAAGAAAAAAGAAAAAGAAAGTCATATAGGTAGTCAGACCTGGCTTCCTGATTCAATTCTACCACTTTTTGCAAAAAAAAAAAAAGTTCTGGCAGATCTTTAGAGAGGAATCACAAAATCTGCTGATCCTCAGAATCCCACTGTTCACAGCTCCATTCTGATTGGACTCACTAAATCAACTCTCTTGCCCATGGTTTTATATGTTATTTTTTAAATTTAACTTTTACAAATAAGATTTAAATGAGATTTATTGTACAATGTGATGACTATAATTAATAATTAATAAGTTCCAGTCTCAAAGGATGCTAAGAGAGCAGATCTTAAGTGTTCTAATCACAAAACAATAACTATGGAAGGTCATGGAGATATTAGCTTGATTTAGCCATTGTACAATGTGTGTATTTGTATATATAAAAATATCATAATGTAGAGGATAAATATATACAACTTTATCTGTTAATGTTTTTTACAAATGAAGATATCCCAAACTCCTTTGTAAAAAATTTTTTTCAAAGTGGGGGTCTTAAGTTTTGCATCTGACTCTCAGTCGGATAACTGTTCTTCCCCACACCTTCATACTATTGTGATTGTCTTATTTATTGAGAGCTTTCTTTACACCTGGCACAATGCTAAGCATTTTGCCCATAATATTCCAAAGGGAAAAGGTTATTTCTGCTCAATATGTAATGCAGAACATTGTTATAGTGGTTATGGATTAAATTTATTGAAAGTAAAGAAGAATAGAGAAATAATGATTCATGACCATGTTTTTTCTGTAAGCTTTCTTTAAACCATAATCTACAAATCTTTCTACTATTTCAGATTGAAATTGAAGGAAAAAATGTTTAAATATATTAAATACATCTGGGAACTTCAAATGAAATTTTCATGTGGCACCAACTCCCAATGCAGTTGTAGGAGGTGAGATTCCACATTCAAATATATCAAGTGACAGAACAGCTTTGAATATGGGCAGCATTTATGTTTCAGGCTGGCACTAAAAAGGGTGACCAAGTGATCTTTGAAGTTCTCATTCAGAGTTCCAGAAGGTTTCTGTGAAGTTTCTTACACTGGAAATATTTTAAGATTTTAAAACAGGATTTATTGTTTCATCATTTCCCCTAACAATCTTTTAATATGCTGTTTCTAAACAGATGAACAAATCATTTCACAAATGGCAAATGGTGAAGTCGTCCTTATTAGAAAGATAAAAATAAAACAAATCTGCCAATTCAAGCGTCAAATTTCACAAGGGTTTGATAAAGAATTTGCTCTTGGTTGGACCTCATTTGCATATGTGTCAGCAGCCTAAAAGCTCCATTCCATGAAGTCATTTAAATAGCTTCAGCTGAAATCATATAAAAAAGCCATAAAGTTGGTTGATCCAAATAAGCAAAGCCCTATTTTCTTAAGAGTATCTAAAATCATATCCTGGAATCTCTAGTTTCATGTTGAAGCCCATCTTTATTTTTCTCTTTTGCCCAATGCCTTTTCCACTGAGAACTTTCACATTTTGCCCTGTTAAAAATAAATATCTGTGATTCTGTAAATTAGTGTGGTCAATTTCATTTTTGTTCTCAAATATTTGCTGATCTTTTCAGTAAGATGACTTTGCTTCCTGACCCATTAATGTCAGGCCTGGCCACATGCCTTGTTTGGGTCCATAAAATATGATAGATGGGATGATTCCATTTCTAAGTTTAAGTTTTAAAAGTCGCCACATGTGACCATTACAGCATGTCTCTTTTCTCCCTCTGCCAGGAGCTAAGTCATGTTCTGGTCAGAGCAGCCCTTTGTCGATCTCCTGGAGACCCGTGGAACAGGTACACAGGTAACATGAGCAAGAAACTACTTCCACATTTCTAAGCCACTGAGATTCTCAAGTTTTTACCCAGCATTCCTTGGCTGTAGTTGACTGAAACAATCAATGGCCTTTAAACTTTTTAACTGTGTAAGTATCACCTAAAATAATTTTGAAAAGCTATGATCTCCTCTAAATTGTTCAAGTTGACAGCTAAAATTTTCCATCTTATGCCTAAAAATGTCCAAAAGTTGTCATGTGCAACATATTGTAAAAATCAACCCCTTGAATAAAACTGTCCCATCACTCTTTTAAATTACCTAATTGGGCAAAACATCATAATATATTTTACAACCATACCCAAGGATTTTCTTTGACGATTGGATATTCACAATTTCCTGTTTTCATCTGCTTTGCGTTACTGTAACCAAAATACCTGACAAGAACTATTTACAGAAGGAAAAGTTTATTTTGGGCTCAAGGTTTCAGAGATTCAGTCCATGATTGGCAGACTGCATTGCTTTGAGCCCAAGATGAGGCTGAAGAACCTCATGGCAAAGGGCATGGCTGAGGAAAGTTCCCCAAGTCATGGCAGCCTGGAAGAAGGGAGAGAGCTCAAGAAGCCAGGGATAAAACACAGACTCCAGAGACAAGGCCCCTGTGACCTAACTTCCTCCAGTCACACCCCACCTGCCTACCACTACTACCCAGTTAGTCTATTCAAATTATTAGCCCACTGAATGGATTAACCTACCAATTGGGTCACTGCTCTCATAATCTAGTCATTTCACCTCTGGACTTTGCTGCATTAACAAAGGAACTTTTAGGAGACACTTCATATCCAAACCATACATTCCCTTTTGTCCTTAAATTTAAATTTTCAGTTTAGTTTACCCACAAAGTTGAATCCCAGTCTTATTAGTCATCCTTTCATGCTTTATAGGAAAAAGAAAATGCATGTAATTAATTATAGTTTTTACTTTAGCTTTTAATTACTAAGTTTCCTTTGATGGTAAGTCCCTAAAAAGGGAAGTTTTTCTTCTGTATTGAATTATCATTATAATTATTAGTAGCAATCAAAATATGGAATAAGAACATAATTTTGATAAGTGATTATCAAATATAAAAAGTAAAATGTTAAGGAAAATTTTATGAATGGGCCTTTTTCAATCAGTTTATATAACTGAATGAATGTTCTGTACTGTCAGAAAGAGGTTCAGAATTGAATCAATTTGCTTTTTATATACTTAAGAAATAAAAAAATTCTTTCCACATATGTGAGTAAACTAGAAAGGGGGGAATTTTTGCTTCTGAGTTAAAGGGCCAAAATAATATTGTAATCTGTTATCAAAAATTATTTGAACATGTTTTTTTAGCTAACCCAATCAGATTCTCCTTTAACTTTGTCAAAAAGAAATAATTGAAAACCACCTATTTGTAAAGTTATTCACTATCCAATCACTGCCTTCATTCACTTGGTTTCTGAGAAGTATATTTTTAAAGGCTTTACTAAGGCTTGTCAACAATAGGTTAATTAAAGGTATTATTCATTCACAAGGAAGGAGCTTGTGTAGCCCAACATAGGAAGAATTGGAAAACCAAAATATTGTTAATTATAGTACTCCTTTGCTAATACAATATTTTAGACAGTTTTTATCTGATCCTTAAATATAACCACCTAAACTTCCTAACTGCACATTTAGCTCCTTCAATTTATGGAGGTTTTCCCCATGAAACCTAATTGCCAAAGCAAGTCCTCATTACCAAACCAGTCAGCTAGATGAGATTTGCTTTCCATCAGACAAGGTCTGGCTTCATTTATCAGTTCAAACGGAAATGTTGATATATGTCCCCAAGACGAGCACCTCGCTTCTGAACTGCAACATAGACACAAAGTTCTGGAGCAGACATTTTCACGACCTTGCTAACTGCACAAAGTAAGGCTTCACTCCCTTTGATATGGCCAAAATGACCATCAGGAACAACCACATTCCACTGCTGTCTCTCTTCTCCCTCTGAGCCCAGGCACAACCCAGGTAGGCTCTGCTATGACTGGATTCCGGAGGCTGTACTTTCCTCTTGAGTGCAGCCCAGGAAGTGCTGCTTTCACAGATGACAACTGGGGGGTATGAGAAAATTTTCATCACTCCTGTCCCACTATTTTACAATATACTTGAGTTCATAGCATTGTCCACAAAAGCCAAAATAATTTGTTTTCACTGCCATACCTTTCACACCATGGAAATTTGTAAAAGACAGAGAAACCTTAACCGTGGAGACCAAATATAGATGGTGTGGGTATGGTCTGACTCACAGAAAAATGGAACACCAGTCTCACTCTGGGAACAGAAATGGCAATTGAAGACAGATTTGTCAAGGTTTGAAGCTGACATTTGGTACAATCAAGTCCTCTCACAAGAGGGAGTGTATAGACCTGGGTTGCATTGTTGACTTCAATTTTGCTGGACCTGCAATCCGTGGTTCCTCTGTCCTTGGTTGTGAGGGCTGGCTTGCTGGGTACCAGATGACCTGTGACAGTGCCAAATCAAAGCTGACAAGGAGTAACTGCAGTGGGCTACAAAACTGGGGACTTCAGTGACACACCAGTGTCAATGATGGGACAGAATTTGGAGGATCCATTTATCAGGAAGCATGTGAAGACCTTGGCACTTCAGTAAACCTTGCTTGGACATCAGTACCAATAGCACTCGTTTTGGACCCCGCTGCTTCCCTTTCTGCAAGGTCAACAACTCCAGTTTAACTGGAGCAGGCTACACTCAGACTCTCAGGCCTCGTGTGAAGCTTGTGCTGTCAGCTCTGGTAGACGGGAAGAGCATTAATGCTGGAGGCCACAAATGGGCTTGCCCTGGAATTGGAAGCTTGATCCAGGGTGAAAGAAACCTCTGGGAATGGATATCAGAAGGTTTGGCCTTAATATATTTCCACTGTGACCAGTAGGCTTTTTATCGCCCCAAGAAGATGATCAAAACAAGGATGATCTGAACAACAGCTGTACTTTAAATATTTAGACAGTTATTTGTTAGCAGGTTTCTAGTTGAGTTGGTTATCTAGTTACCAATGCCTCAGTCATGCAGTCACCTGCACATTATTTAAATGTATTCAACTGCTGAATGCACTACCCACCAATAATGAAATAGACCTTTACAAAAACTGTGCAATTGTGTGCATGTTTGTTTTTATGTTCCCTTTAGAATTGAATATGGCCATTGAATAAGATGAATCAGTGGATGTTTCAAGACAAGGGTAAAAACTTTTGTTAAATACAACCATCATTAGAATTACTTTTAGTATCCCAGAACATTACAAATTATGAATAAAACAAATATACATTTAAAAAAAAGTCAGAGAAAGGCACCAAGCCCTAGAGCAGGAACATGGGGGTTTGATGAGTAGGAACACTATCAATATCAGTATTTTTCATTTGATCAGAGACTTTTACACCCTTGAACAATACACAGCAGTAAAATTTCAGGTGTGTGAAAATATGTCCTTTGGGTGGCAGGGAAGAGGGTGAGATGTGGATTGACAGGCAGATGTGAAAACAAAGGCAAGAAGGACACACATGGCTTCCTGAGTTGCAGACTCCTCCCCAGCCAGTAAATCATGGGAAAAAATATTATGGATGTTGAGTAGATGAAATGAAAGTTCTTAAAATTTTCTGTATCCATGCAGCTTTTGGAAAGGCTGCTATTCCCCAGCAGGGACCTGGATCCTGAGTTGAAGACTGTTGGTGCAGCTTTCAAATCAACTGGGCATACTATACCTAATTTATAATGCTTGAAAAGTAAGACCACTTACTTTCTACTATAGGAACTAATTTGCTATTATTGCATAACAAACAGAGGCATAAATCAATACACATTCATGACCTGGCAGCTTCCCAGGGTCAGGACATAGAGCCCCAGGCCAGATGCTCTGCTCAGGATGCAAGGCTGCATCTCAATGTGAGTAGGTGCTGCTATGGCCCTGAGCCTAGGGCTCCTCCCCCAAGCTCATGGGTCACCCACAGAGTTCAAGTAGTACAATTGCAGGTCTGAGGCCCTCCCTCCTAAAAGCTACCCGCTGCTCCCTGCCATGTGGCCTTCTCCACACCTTGGAAGTTTGGTTCTTTAAGGCCAACAGGAGGATGTCACTACTATATTTTCTCTCTGACCTCTAAAGCTGCTTCTAAAGGCCTCAACTGATTAGGTCAGACCCACCAAAGTCATCTCCCTTTTGGTGAACCTAAAGTAAACTAATGAGGGGACTTAAGTATATCTGTAAAATATCTTTATCTTTGCTACAATGTAACACAATTGAGGAAATGATTGCCCATCTTCTTTACCATGGTCTACTGGATAGAAGTTACAGGTCTGCTCACTAACAAGGGAGTGTTACAAGGTCATGGGTCATTGGCAGCCACCTTAGAATACTGCTTCTCATACTATTTAAACCAAAAATGACATTAAGGTTATGAAAATAACAACAGCAAAGCTGTGTTTAGAATATAAAATTTAAGCTGGGCACAGTGACACATGCCTGTGTCACTCCCAGCACCTTGGGAGGCTAAGGCAGGAGAGAATCACAAATTCATGGTCAGGCTCAGCAACTGAGCAAGACCCTGCCTCAAAATAAAAATCTGGGAATATAGCTCAGTGGTAGAGCAGCCCTTGGTTCAATCTCAGTACAAAGAATATGTGTGTGTGTGTGTGTGTGTGTGTGTAAAATTTAAAGATCACCCCCTAGACCACTCATTATTTAGTGAGCCTCAGAAGAATCACCAGGGAAATTAGTTTAAAACATAGATTTTCTGGATTCCACCCCCAGAAATTTTGAGATAGTTTGCATAAAATTAACCAGGAATCTGCAATTTAAATAAGCCCCCCTCCCCACGATCCTGATGCAAATTCTTACAACTCAGTGAAAACCCATAACGTAGAGCTTCTGTAATTAAAGAATGACTGAAGTTTTCCCAAAGCTCTGCTGTTTAGGTCAAATGGCTGTTGAGCCCCTTTGCTTTATAAAAACCGTATTTTAGCTGGGTGCAGTGGCGCACACCTGCAATCCCAATGATCTGGGAGGAAGGGGCGGAAGCACTGCAAGTATAAGGCCAGCCTGGGCAACCTGGTGAGACACTCTCTCAAAATAATATGTAAAAAGAACTAAGGATGTAGCTTGGGGGCAGAACACCCATGGCTTCAACCCCGTCACAGGGAAGGGAAAAAAAACCTACATTGCCCAGGTCTCCCAGGCTTTTCCTCTCTGCTTAGCACCTAACATACTGAGGCACCTTTATACAGCCTCAGGGATTACCCTCTGCCTGGAGTCCCTCTTGTAACTAAGCTGACAGCCCTGTCTGCTGGAAACCAAACAGAAATATTTCAAATTGCACAGAGTGAACAGAACACTGTTTCTTTTCCAACTGGAGCTGCTGCCACTCACTCTTGGGAGAAGAGAGAGGTAGGACAGAAGTAGCTCTCAAGCAGACCCAGAACTTCTGTTAGGCAGCAACCTCCTCACTGGCATGTCACCCACTGAGACTTGCTGGTATCTGAAGATACGGGCTCCTGGAAGACCCTTTGGTCAGGAACAGGCTGAGGAGGCTGGGTGGCCCCACAGCATGATGCCCTGGTCTGCAGACAACACCTAACTTAGAAACGCATGGCAAAAGGGAAAGGTGGCATGCACTTGGGTTGGGTGGGTTGTCAGACTTACAAGTGCCGGAATTTGTTAAAGAGAGAAATTCTGAGAAGAGTTCAGGAAGTTAGTGAGAGCCATCAGGAGATCAGCAAGCATTGGCAGCTTCAGCTACAGATCTGAAAGTGTGATTAGGGGCCGTGAAGACAAGTAGGAGGGAAGAAGCCGCAGCACTGACTCCAACCACTTGGCTCTTGCGCGCTTGTGAGGCGCTGCAGGGAGCTCTGGGCATGTCCCTCCACATTTTGCTCCAGGGAGAACAGGCTTTCTTCCCACTGCCTGGCTTTCCCTTCCTGGATAGTTTAAAAGGTACCACACTCCTCTCTGCAGAGGATCACATGTGAGCAAGAAACGAAGGGTGTTTTAACAATGCTTCCTCTTCACACAAGGATTCCAAGTCACACCATTTATAGTTCTTGCTTCAACTTGACCTTGACTTCTGGGAAAGATTCTCCAGACTGAGAAAAAGACTCACATCCATATGGCTTTTAGGGAGTAGGAAAGAGTGTGTGTGACTTAATCACCTGTAGGGAACCCAGAGAAGAGGAAGATGATGAACCAAGATGCACATCTGCAAAGGAGCATGAAGGCACAAGAGCACACTGTTCTACTGTCCCCAGGTCGAGCAGCAGCTCACAGTGCTAACCCAAGCAAAATAGCCAATACAGTGAAATTAGTCTGCACGCTCCCGACCTCTCAGGTCAGATCTCTGTTCTGACCCTGCCATTGCCCCTTCCTATTTATTCCTAAACAATTCCCAAGAAAAAATCAGAAAGCCATTTATATGGTCTTCAACAAAATAAGCCTATTTTTAAAATTCTTAATTGTAAATTGACAAATTATAGTTGTATATATTTATGGAGTAAAAAGTGATTTTTCATATACCTGTTGCCATTTGTATGTCTTCTTTTGAGAAATGTCTGTTTGAGTCCTTTGCCCATTTGTTATTGAATTGTTTTTCTAGAGCACTGTTTGAGTTCCTTACATATTTCAGATATTAACACCTTATCAGGTGTATGGTTCACAGATTGCCTCCTCACTCTGCTGACAGTTTCCTCTGCTGTGCAGAAGCCTTTTATTGAGATATAATCCCATGTGTCTACCTTTGCTTTTGTTGCCTATGGCTTTGGGATCATATCCAAAAAGTCACTGTCCAGAACAATGTGGGACCTCTCCTCTGTGTTCTTTTCTAGCAGTATTGATGTTTTGGATCTTAAGTATTTGATTGATTTAGCATTAGGTTTGTATTTGGAATGAGGTAACAGTCCAGCTGTATTCCTCTGCATGGGATATTGTTTTTTTAATACACTTTGTTAAAGAGATGGTCACAGTACCAATGTTCACATTTGGTGCCTGTGTTGAAAATCAATTGACTATAAATGTGTGGGCTCATCTCTGGGCTCTCTAGTCTGTTCCACTAGTAATTGAGTCTATTCTCTGCCAGAATCATGCCATTTCAATTGCTCTTCTTTGTATAGTTTGAAATTAAATACTGTGAAACCTCAAACTTTGTTATTTTGCTCATGACTACTTTGGCTATTCAGAGGTTTCCGTGGTTCTATATAAAGTTTAGGATTGGTTTTTTCTTTAATGAAGATTGTATTTCCATTTGAATAACATGGCCAACTTGACAATAATAATTTTTCCAATCTATGAACACTGAATGTCTTTCCATTTATTTGTGTTTTCTTCAACCTTTTTCATTAACATTTTATGTTTTTCAGGTATTTAGATTTTTCACCTTCTGGCTTAAATTTATTCCTAAGTATATTTATTTTTGTCACGGCTGTAAATTAGATTGCTCTCATGATTGTTTTTCAGAACATTCATTATTAGTGTATAGAAAAGCTACTGGTTAATACCAGGAACGGTGGTATGTGCTTATTATCCCAGATACTTGGGAGACTGAAGCAAGAGAATCGCAAGTTCAAGGTCAGCCTGGACAACATAGAGAGACCTTATCATTTTTTGAAAAAAAAAAAAAAAAAGAGAATGCTACTGACTTCTGTGGGTGACTTTGTATACTACAACTTTGCTGTATTTGCTGGTTCTGAGTGTTTTGATGGTAGGGTTTTTATGTACATAATATGCTGTCAGCAAGTAGTGACAATTTCTCTTCTTCCTTTCCTGTTTGAGTGTCTTTTCTTTCCTTGTCTTGCCCAGCTACCCTGGTAAGCGCTTCCAATACTATATAGAATTCAAGTGGCAAGAGTGGGTATCCTTGTCTTGTTCTGGATCTTAGGTAGAGGGAAGTGTTTCAATTTTTCATCAAGTATGATGTCTGTGGGCCTTTCCTAAATGTCCTTGATAGTGGTGAGGTACTTTCTTCTATGCCTAATTTGATGAGTGTCCTTATTATGAAAGAAACATTGAATTTTGTCAAATGGTTTTTCTACATCCATTGAGATGAGACTTTATACATCCCAGAAAAAACTGAGTATCAAGAGCTGTGTCCATGGGAACTTGGGTGTGGAACACTGCTAGCTAAACCTGAGCCAAACACAGTGGACTGCCCACCACTGCAAACTGTCTTTCAAAGATGCTCAGTGGCCTGCACAGACCTGAACCAGAAGCTGACTGGCAGCAGCTATCAAAATGACTGGTTGTCCACAGCGACACCATGTGGTTATAAGAAGTAATGACAACATCTGATCCATCTGTTCCTGGGCTAACCTCAACTTGTGAAATATCAGGCAGGGCAGCCTAAAAAGAAGATGCTGAACTTCTTCTAATCTGGCATGTAAGAGTTCTTCTTGAGCTGCTGTTATTGCTCCTATTGTTGTTCTGAAAAAGAAAGGGTTGTGGCTAAAATTGCCCTCTAAATTCAAACTAGAAAAAAAAATTCCATCTCATATCACATAAAGAAGAGCTTTCCAAAAAATCCCTGGAATCCTTTTTTTAAAGAAAATATACAGGAAACTCTGGAACAAGGTATACCAGAAACCACCAGCTGTTGTGGCTGATGGGCAAATTGCGGACCTGGAGCCCCCTCTGACTCAGATTCCTAATTTACTCACCCCTGTCCTCACCGGTTTCTCAACAGAATCCAAGAACCCCACAGAACATAGAATACACTTTAAAATACACTTTTAAAATACACTTTTTCGATGACAGAGAGCCTAGGAAGAATTTAACTCAAAGAATGACATCACCAGATCATCTGTGAAGAGCAGAGGACATTTTTGAGAATGCCAGAAGGACACATCATGACTGGGGATGAGACAATCAGACTGTAAGAATTTCACCAAAGAACAGGCAAGCCTTAGATAATATAATGTGCTGGGTAATGTTAGACAAACACACACAAAACACGCTGAACTGAATTTATTCTAAATATAAAAATCTATTTGTAAGTCATTATCAAAAACATCCATCAGGAAGAAAAGCCATCTCTCACTCCTGGGGAGAAAGGACAAATTCTGGCTGTCTGGGAAATATGTTTATCACCATAAGGTTCTTAAATTAAATGTCTTTCTGTTGAAAAGATTCTTTTATACTAGATTTTTTCCCCTTTAAGCTCAGTTTGTAAAAATCATTTTCATTCAAATTCTACCAAAAGGTAGGGGACTTAAACTTGTTATTATGAAAAACCTTGTCTCAAAACTAACTTTCAGGGGAAAATCTAATAAAAGAAATTAGGAACAGAAAAGTTCAGAGAATATCTACTGGAATAGAAATAAAGTTTTCAAGCAACTTTTGAATTAAAAAAAAATCTGGTAAAAAAAACAGTATTTCTAACATAAATGTAGAATTTAAGTATACTGTAATGAATCTCATGTATTCAAGCTAGTTTTAGTGGAAGAAAAAAACTGGAGGAAAAAACATTTGAAATAGGAACATCTGGAATTTATGTTTTCCAAGCTTTTTTGGAGGACAATTTCAGTATAACACATATTCTTCACAACAAAAAAGAGTGTAGAATTTAAACAACATATATGCTTTCACTGACACAGACAAATCCTCAGAAGGTTCTCTGAAGCTGAGATGAAACTGTTCCAAATAAAACAAAAGTGACCAGCCCTCTGTCCACTTGCCCCTCAGCTGCCCCTCCTGACCAGGAATGGAATGCATGCTGTCCCCAGGGATAGGACACAAGCTTGGGTGAGATGGTTCCCTTTAGTTCAGGGGGATTCCCTACCCTTTAGTTCAGGGGGATTCCCTACC